>WEDG01000526.1:0-144294 GCA_017591395.1 Schistocephalus solidus
GTTTATTCATTTGACCGTCGTTCACCATCCGGCCTACGGTCGATAATCGTGCCATGAAAACTACTGACGTCACCACGGCGACCGCCAGCACCGTTTCACGCCAGTTGTTAGGCCTCGCGTCAGTCTCTGACCGTCTGTTTATCCCCTGCCACCATCGCACCCCGGCGTGGCCATGACAACGTAAGTGATGTCTGGCCGCCCACCCGGAAGAACCAAAGCTTCTACAATAACGCAGGACGCCGCCATCAATTTCAACAGCCCGCATTTCTGTCACTTACCAGCGCGGTCTTTACGCAAGACCAGGAAGACTTAATCAATCAGAAACGTCACCTGATCGCCAAGATCACGCCACACAAACGTCCCCTCGTAGCTAAATGTAAACTAATCACATTGACAGCATAACCCATCCCTAAATAGTCTCCAACTGCCATGCCGAAAATGCGCATCAGTGTCTTTAAGATCTGCCGTTTTTCGACGGCCGAGTCCTTAATTCCACAAATGGCAATGAAGAAAACGCCTGTAGTTTGATAGTTCACCTGAAAAAATAACAACAGTGTTAGTTTGTGCCCCGAACTCTTTCTGTCGACAATCGCCGCGAGGAGTATGTCATTTTATCTACGTCCTTTATCCTTTTTATATTGTTTGCCGGCATCCAGAAACGCAGGGCAGCCAACACAGCCCATTTTGTGGCGCATTCATTGTAGACGCTACTTCAGATCCAGCAAACCCGTGCGACTTTGTTCCCCTTCATGAAGTCATAGGTGTTCTCAACGCCATCGCCAAAAATCTTAGTTTGCGCTTCCACCGCCGCATACGTTATCCGGATCCTGAGCCGCAAGCACACGCCTTATTTTGGATGTTACAGTACCATAGATCGCCAACTGCTATACCTAGCACTGCTTACGAGAACGTTACTATATCCGTCATCTGTACCGAGTGCCAACAGACCATTTGCTACGCCGTAACGAGTACGCCAGAAATAGCTATAGCCGACCGCACTCAGCCAGGGCCGTAATTAACCTCTAAGGATTAAACCTCACAAATTCCTGGCAAAATTACCATACACAGTCAATGACTGAATAAGAAACATCAGCGCGTCATTTTAAAAAGCCGAAATCATGTCTGCTTTTTGATATACATTCTGGCAGATTTTAGACTGAACCACCAGCTTTAGGCTTCCATGCCACCGAATTTTGATTAAATTCACTCGATAAGGGCTCGGTATGACTACGAACTTAGCCCCCAGTTAACCATTCACCTTTACGGGCCTTCACCATCGTTCTGCAGGCCTTTTTGTCGCAATTATTATATATGGCAGCACTCAATTACCCGTAAGTGAACAAGTTTTTGCCCAGACATCGACCAGATGGAACCCCGTTCCATTAAATTGAGGCAGATGCAGGCCATACGTCTCTGGATTTTGACTGTGTCAGCCTCGCTGATTTAAACATTTATTCATCTAATCAATTATTCGAAATTTCTCATGACTTTATCAGGGCAACGGCCTGATCGGTCACAACATACCGACTGTGTTCAGCATCCCTGTTTACATTCCACCCTAATTTCTGAAATCACCCTTCCAGTGACGACTCATACTATTCGCGGCAGCATAGCCTGTTTCTCAAGTAAGAATTACTTGCCACGATTTAATAAGATTTTTAAAACAGAGGTTCATTATTTTCTTTTCGTTAGGAATTAGTAGAAAAACTCCCGCTTCCCCCGATGGTCCTCTGGAGCGACCAGTGCCATCCGAGCGTTGAGGCACTGGGTTTAAAACGTCCCCTGAGCCTTTGGAACCCCAAGATGAGAGTGCAAGGGAACTTTTCCCTTGGCTGTCCTTCTTAAATTCGGTTGGCCCCTTCCCTATCCAGTATCCGCGCTGGACGCAGATCGAATACAACATCCGCCTCTGCCTGGCAGGTCTCAAGCATGTTGATAGGTCAGTTTCTATAAATGAGGTCCGATTTCGCTATGCTTGCGTGCTTTCTAAACAGGAGCCATAGATCTCAAGGATATACCTTCAAGTCTGTAATTTTTGGGTAAAGAGAATAAATTTTTCTATGGGAAATTACCTCAGGTTTACATTTGAGCATTTGCTATGGCAGGCAAAGGTAGGCAAGATGGTAAAATGACGTGAAAAGTTGGTGAGAACTACTTGATATATTTCACGCAGAAAGTGCAAGAATCCATAATGATCACCTGCTTCAAAATGTGTCCCTTTAAAACTTGCATAACTGGGGTCTGTCTACAGACTGCACACGCCGTCCTTACTTGTCAGGCAAAGAAGTACGCTTGTCAAAAACTTTCGATATACACCTCTGAGGTTTGCACCAAGCAACTTCTTTCCATGTGACTAAAGATAAATGCGATCCATACCCCTACTCGATAACTACGGCTTTAGGTCACCCGTCGTATGGGACCCCTTTAGAGATTAAATTTGGTGTGGAAAGAAAAAACCCGTCTTTGCGCTGCATATTTGTATTAATGCATTAGAAAGGCATTTTGTAGAAAGAAAAATTCAGGGGTGCGCATATATGTGTCCCTAGTTGAGCTGCTGATGGTGTCCAAAGTTTGATTCATGTCACCGGAAGCTATTAATCAGTCCGGAGACTTGGTAGGGTCTAAGCAGTGAGTGTGCCCAGAGCACCACAATCATCAGGCCCAATCCCGGGTTGTAAGTAAAAGGCAGAAGGCACCAGCATGAGGGATTTATTGTGCACAGAACCCCCGAGCGCTCGTCCCAGGCAGCAGTAGCCACCTGGTGAAGCCAGGATTAGTGTCGACTGCGTCCAGCCATGCCTGAGAGAGAATGAGGCGGTGGTGGCAGCTGCTTGCAACAGGTCGCTGGAGCAATTTCAGTGTTGTTCAATGGGCGCGCTGCATTACCGGGAGTGGTGTCTTGTCTAGTGGCCCCTACTGCGTCGGCTGAGGGAAGCAGGTGTGCAAGCTGCATTTTGGGCATCCATGATCAAGGACGCACGCGCGTGCGGAGTGGAAGTTGATCAGGTTTGCAGATCAGTGAACGGAAAGCGTCTGCGGTGAAGTTGCATGACCTTTTGAAGCAATGAGCCTCGAGCGATAACAGCTGCCCAATAGATGTTCTGCAGATCAGCCCCAAAGCTTTGCCTATACGGTGACTGGTGACACTAATGCACCCAAACCTCTAAACTATAACCCTGACTCTGGACACTAACCCTAACCTTCTCTCTGCGTAATTTTACGCAAGGCCACCTGTATTATGTGACGGTTCCTATTCCCCGTCCTGCTAGCTGGTTTCATGTAATCAGTCCCCTGCCCAGAGCCACGATGGATGCCGAGTATAATATCTAATAAAACCACTGTTCTCGGAATTAAAACGGAATCTGCGTTTTTGGTCAGTGCTCGCGACCTGGCGTGGAGGCGAAAGCAAAACTCGAATTTAAGCAAAACGAGATTCTAATGGACTTGGTAGCGTAAGTCATGTTGATCAGCGTACACACATTGCCATGAGCGCTTCGGGTAGGGATTGAAGCATTGCGTTCAGGAACTTCGAAGGATTCCGCAACGATTAAAGAGACCTACGCCGTGGCAAGTCTTTTACACAGCGATATATGTCACCACTCTTGAAACAAAGACACTCCAGGTAATGAGTATTCTCTTTTTCCCAAACTCAGACCACAAGGCCGTATAGCCAGTCTGTTCTACTGTCGAAAACTGCTCATAGATTCCCCGTGGACGGACGGTTCCTGAGAGGGCTTGCATGGCTACGGTCAAATACTGCGCAACTTGTGTCACTCATCTCTTTTTCTGCCTTTTTTGTCTCTGATGATGGGTTCGAGAGAGAATCTGAGAAGTCGGCCAATAAAAACTGTATTCCAGTGATCCATTCTCCTCTTCCTCCTCCCTCCTCCTCCTCCTCCCTCCTCCTCCTCCCTCCTCCTCCTCCCTCCTCCCTCATCATCATCATCATCATCATCATCATCATCATCATCACCACCACCATCATCACTCACTCACTACTACTACCACTACTCACTACTACTCACTACTACCACTACTACTACCACTACCACTACATACTCACCACTACCACTACCACTCACTACTCACTACCACTACTACTACTACTAATCATCTACTACTACCATCACTCACCACCACTCACTACTACTCTACTACACCAATACCACCACTACCACTACTACCACTACTACTACATACTCACTTCACTACTCACTACTATACTACTACTCTAACTACTACTACTCACTACTACTACTACTACTACTACTACTACGACTACTACTACTACTACTACTACTACTACAACAACTACTGCTACTACTACTACTAAATACTAACTACTAACTAACTACTAACTACTAACTATTAACTACTACTACTACTCACTACTCACTACTCACTACTACCACATACTACTACTACTACTACTAATTACTACTACTTTCACTACTCACTACTCACTACCACTAATACTACTACTACTACTACTACTCACTACTCACTACTACTACTACTAAATACTAACTAACCACTCTAAACTCACTAACCACTACTACTAATACTACTACTACTCTACTACTACTAATCACTACTACTACTACTACTACTAATACTCTACCACTACCACTACTACCACTACTGACTACTACTATCTACTACTACTTACTACCAACTCTCGCTAATTAACTACTACTCACTACTACTACTACTACTACTACTCACCACTCACTACTACTACTACCACTACTAATACTACTACTACTACTTCTACTACTACTACCACTACTACTACTACTACTACTACTACTACTACTACTACTACTACTACTACTAATACTTCTACTACTGCTCGTCATCCTCATCCTCTTCCTCCTCCACCTCCTCCTCCTCCTCCTCCTCCTCCTCCCTCCTCCTCCCTCCTCCTCCCTCCTCCTCCTCCCTCCTCCACCTCTTCTTCTTCTTCTTCTTCTTCTTCTTCTTCTTCTTCTTCTTCTTCTTCTTCTTCTTCTTCTTCTTCTTCTTCTTCTTCTTCTTCTTCTGAGCTGCTTCCAGAAACTCACTTGTTCGTTTCTATCAGCACTTGCAGTTTATTCATAGCATCAAAGATACCCATGCAGAGGGTCTGTCACAGTCACTGTACCTAAACGTTAGGTCTAAAGTTCGAAAGTCTGCAACAATGGTCCTTTAACGGTAACAGTTTTCCTTTGGTGATGAAAAATTGCACACTTGTTACCCCTGATTACTAAAATAAGTGCAGCTCAGGATCTATTCATCTTCAAAATCCGGTGCACGTCTTGATGTCGTTGATAGCTGAAGCGTATTCGGGACCTCACACATTTGGAGTTATGCCACGGGACGTAAGGATAATTCCGACATTGTACCATACTATTCATGGTTATCTGACAGATTTCAGGGCGTGTCAGTTGCCAAAAGCGCCATACCAATATGTAGAGTTGCATTTGAGAATATTTTATGTGACGGACGTTCAGAGATGTCGTTTAATTCCCACTTCTGAACTCTCGAAGTGGCCTTCGGGTGGAGCTTCATATTACGTGACGCTGGACGCAGCAATAAATTACGTCTCAAGGTTTATGCTCTCTATGGTCATGTCGTCATTTTAACATACGACATTGTTTACCACAGCCGGTTTTAGAACCCTTGATTTCCTTTATAATGTCATAACTGATCTGCAATTGCTTGCTCATTCGACATGAGTCATTTCCAATGCATCCGTTAGACATGCCCGAAAGTCAGCAGCTAGGGTAATGAACAGGTGCGTCTTCCCGAAAAGAAATCTCAGGAAAATTATGGGATTCCGTGGATGTCTTTATCTTTCTTTCAGAGGGGAGTTCTCGTAGTAAACTGGTGTCAAAACAAGATGAACAAATTAACTGGATTAAGGATAAGAATATCCTATCTCCAGTCATTTGGCATAGCTTTGACAGACTTACCGATAATTTTCAGCTGGTTCACGCCACTAGCTGCCCAGATAATGTTAATGTTGCATGACTATAGAAAGGTACTAAGAAATGCATGGGAGACTGCGATGAAAGTTTCTGGATTATTTTACCATCATCCGCCAAGTGTGTCTCCTATTTAACTAGGTGTCGAAGCTTTTGTGTATGACTCGTTTGGTCCTCGAACTCTTTTATACCGCACAATCTTCCGCTTAACTAAGGGGACTCTTAACTCCTCTGTTGCATAAGGAATCGATAACGCAAACAAAACGCTATAAATAGCTTATTTCGGTTAGCTAGGGACAAGCCAATGCCCACAATAAGTTTTGAAGGAATGCACCAATACTACTTCACGTTTAGAAACTCAGATTGCTAAGTGTACGACTTCCAGTTATCGCAGTAAAATCATTTCATTGGCTTACGATTTATGCTACCTATCTTCTCCATTACAGTACCATGTCAAAAATAGTGGGAAGGGAAGAGAACGCATAATACAGAGTCATGTGATAAGATGATATGAAGTAAAAAGGGGACAGAATTGAGGATCGCAGAACCTTCTGAGGCTCGGGCATATGATGAAGGGCTGGCTACTTCATTGAAGGGAGACACGGGGCTGGAATGAGCACTAAAAGTTAGCTCTTCTGAGGCCTTGAGATATTTGGAATAAATTTTGATCACGGGATTTATGGAAATGAGAAACCCTGGTGACTTAATCCTACAAAAGACTCACAAACTTTCTAAACTTATCAGGCGAACGCGTGCTTCTCCGTTTCGCCTCTTGTCCCTCATCGTTGTGAGTTTTTAATTTGCAGTGTCGGACCTGCGAACATACTATACACAGGAGGTCTGCAGTTTAAATCCCCTTCCATTTGTACGTAGAGTGTATAAAAACTACTAAAAACTATCACCTATACCATGCAGCAGCAAAGTAAAAGGTAACATTTAAAACACAGTGACAGTTGTTATTAAGACCCCTTGCATTTGAAGTTGGGATACTACCACATTCGAGATTTGAGGAGTCGACAGTGACCGTAGATGACAGTTGGGTGATCAAGTTCCCCTTATACTGCACAAGCAATATGCATATTTCTCTTTTAAAAGGCCAACAGTGCATGGCGAGCTGCTGTCATTGACACTCAGTTTGGAAGATGTGCTGGAAATTGGAGACTCTCGTGAGGCTTTGGCTGGCCAGCCGTTGCCGGTGGAGGAGTATGAGAACCTGCACTACCTCCTGGGCAAGCGTTATCGTGATAAACGAAAGGCAGCAGCGGAGGCCCCCGCAGAAGAGGGCGCAGAGCACAAGAAGGAAGAGGAAAAGGCCTCGGCACATGATGCATCCCATGCTACCATGTCTGCTGAGAATTCCAGTGAGTCTTGAAGCCTCCTCTTGAATGCTAATATTGGAAAGCTACAATAACAAAGTGTGCTAGTTTTTGGAGTTGCTTGAAATAATCGCTCCTTCCTGATGCTTTTCAAATGTATATGTGCGCTTTTGCAGTAGCTATATCCTGTCTGAATATATATTTCAGAGGATTTATCGGGGCAGACTAAGCAAGTAGGGCAGAGCCTTCAGGCCCGGTTACAAATAAGAGAAGAAGTCTGAAGCCAGACGGAAGGATGGGGTATTCTGTACATTAATATTTGGGGAAGAGGTTGGACGAAGTGGGCAGCCGGACGAGGGCACGTCTGGAACCGCGAGACCGGCTTCCCAGAGTGAGACCGTGGGGTCGTCACAACGCCTCCAGCGAATTTAAGTTCGAGTCAGTCTTGAAGACAATTTGGTAATAGAAGCGAAGAGGCTAGTTCGAGGAAGTAGTCGTGAAGAAGGAGACGCGCTCACTGGAACACTGACTCTGTCTCTGCTGATGGATTTTAGTGAGAATCGTAAACGCAGGCTGATAAAACTCTTGATCATGTCTGCTTCTTAAAGACGATTGGCTGGTTAGGACAGCTGGGCTTGGCCGAGAAGCAGGCTGCTACTGGTGCGTACATGCAGGTAGACGCGAGAGGTTCAGCGCCGCAAAATGCACCCAGAGTTGCGCCACTACATATTAATCTGCAAATTTCTTTCGCTTGTCAGTAGATAGGTGTGCTCTCACTCCTGGTAGAACAAAGACCCAATACGCAACGACAGAGAATGACAGGTGGCGACGCACTAATAAACTTCGATTCGATATCACGCTAATAACTCATCCGGTAGACTCCGGTGTGGGTGTGCATGGTTGTTGGTGTTCAGAGTTTTGAATGGCTGAATGAGGGCCGAATAAGCCCGAAATATTTCTATGCCACTTTAACGTCACACGCTATCCTCGCCCTCTCCGCTATAATCAGATTGGCTGAGTTCGATCTACCAGGTGGTTGCCTGTTTTGTGATCAGTGGCGCACTTGAGAAGCTTTAATGCTTGAGGAAGCCAAAGAAAAAGTGTGCACCGATTCGTGATTGGGAGTTCCTTGCGACTGCCTCGGATGGCACTGGATTTGTCCCAAGGCTCAACGGGTCCTACAAGTGTTCGGAAATTATCCAATACACCGAGTTACTAAAAAAGTATCATTTTAGTTCTAAGCAGACAGAGGTGATTGAATTGCTTGTCACCGAGTGTACGCAAAGTTCCCATGAACCGAGCGATGCAAAAAAATAAGAAGTATGCTTTTGTCGATATGTCAGAACCAAATAAACGCAGCGAGTCTGCACATTCAACTCAGGCAGGTACAACTACAAACACCCGCGATTGGCAGTGATTGTTGAAGGCCGTTCCTCTTGACTGTCGTGGAGAAATTTCTTTGAATTGCACCAGCGTGCATGCCGTTCGTACATTTAAGAAGAGACTGTAGCCGACGCCCAACAATGCTATTCGTGTCCGGCGTCCGTATTCAAGGCTCAAGGTCATGCAGCTTCGTAGTGAGCGCTTTCAGGCTCACTGACCTCACCAACTTCCACTCGCACAGGCACGTTCGTCCTGATAGTCGTGGATGTCCAAGTGCCACTGGAAGACCCCAGCCCTCGGCTGACGCAGTATGGGCCGCTAGACACGACATCAATCGCAGTATGCAACATACACCCATTGAAGTGCCCTGAGCACACTCACTGCTTGGACCCTACAAGACTTTGCACTGAAAAGGGTAACTGACGAAGATAAAGAAGCAACAATAGCCATTTGTAAGTCATCTGATTTTACTTGTCAGCTTTATCCTCAACTTCGTTTGGAACGGAGTCGTTCTGTCACTGAGCGTTAGCTTTGGCTGCACTTACACTTGCTTTCTGGGCCACCATCTGACGTTGTGAATGTTCAAAGTTAGGAGTGGGCGATATTTGTCTTTTAATTCTGATGACAGGGTGACGATGTAAACTTCCGTGCTGTTTCGAAGCTTCGAACCTGCAGGCATAACAGGGGGTCGCATCTCAACTAGAAAGCAATAATACGTCGACATTGCAGACACAGACGAGCAAGACAGGGATATGCTTGTTCAGTGGTTTCCTAGGGTTCAATCTTTGTCGCTAGTCCCTTATCTGTCTATAGTACAGGTCACTGTGTGACTGTCTGCGAGTTCTGTTAATTGAGCCCGGGGCACTACAGGATGAACATGTCCCGTAGCTTCATCAGTTAGCACCCTCTTACCATTGTGAATATTCCTGACCACAACCGACAAGACAACTGATCAGTGACTTAATGGCAGATTATTAGACTTAATAACGCTCAGTGATCAAAGAGTGCGTTTTCTAACCTCAAGTCCTCCAAACCTGGGGTTGGATAAGGATGGCTGAAGACTACTAATAAGCCAGAAGCAGCCGCCCAGGTTTCCCTGCTCTTTGTTAGTATCGTCCTCCCGGCATGTATATTCAGGCAGAGCTGGAGTGCTTTGGTTCATTTTTCACCCCAATGGAAGTACGTAAAGTTTAAGGCCAATTTGGTTACAGTACGGAATATACTCATCCCATTGTGTCTTGCGACTTAAGCGATAGCCCACTCCGGCAGTCGTATAAGGACCGGCATAGCATACACTATGCCTACAATAATCTCCAAAAACGAAAGGCATGAAGATTTACAGCATCCTCTCAGGCCATTCCGCCACGCCGATTTCTGAGATAAACCTCTTTTTACTAACAACACTTTAGCGTCACTGTCACTTTTGTAAATACTGAGATACGTTACAATCCTCCCCTCCGACAGTGGAAACGTTTTTCTGTTGTAAACATAAGGACAATAGAACCAGCCTTTCCGAGGTCAACTTTGATATAATTTAGGCGAATCTCCGCTTTATGTATATTTGCAGACACCGGTTAAAATAATCGTTCGTTGATTGGTTCAGCCGCTTAGTCTGGCTAATTGTTTAGAAAGAGAAAAAGCTAACACTTATCGCAGTTAATTTACAATGGCAATTAGGGCCATCCCTCTGCCCAATTCGGCCGGTGATTTTTCCAAGTCTGAAGACAAGGCTTGAGGGATGGCTTGCCTTTTAAGCAGACAAGGAGACTAACTACTGGTCAGAAGACAAACGTCATGCAAACAAACCATATGTTCTCAATAGACTAAGTAATGAAAAAAAACGCTACAGTGCTCCTCGACGGCTAGCAGAGAAAACAGAAGTGCAGAGTCCTCAAAAGACATGCGAGATAAACAATAATTACTCGAAGGCCTTAAGCAAAAAACGGGAAACACGAACAGGAGAGAAAAATTAAGGTCTCACGGGAAGCACTTTGTCCAAATTTTCGCCTGGATAATTCTGGATAATTAGGCCAAGGACTTCATCGGTCCAAGTAGTTTTGACCTATTTGGAATTGACCAAACTGAATTCACCCCGTTTAATATTTGCAAGGAGTCTCAAGATTAAATTCTCTGTCAGTATGCGAAACACTGTATGCTTGTGAAGCATATGATGCATTTTCTCACTTGTTCGCCTCGACTTTTACTTTCGAATGACAATAAAATAAAGAGCCGTTAAGTAGTATGATTTGTTTAATCTGATGGCCCTCCCCTCAGCTTAGGAGCCTTGTGGTGGTATGGAAGAATTGAAGTTGGTCAAGAGCTTTTGAAACCATTTACCTTGACGGATGTTTAACTACCTTACTCTTAAATACGACATTAAAGGGAATCATCTTTTCAGCGAGAAGGTACCGGCAAAAATCACAATTGAGCAAGTGGACATAATATGAATCTCTGTGCTGTGACTCATGACTCCATGCTACCGTGCCGTTACGGATAAAAACAGGCGTCAGTGTTAGGCTGCCTAGTTAATTCTAGCCGGAATCGTCCGTTTTCATAAGATATGGCGTGATTTACTTCGCCAAGAGGACACTATTAACAAGCAGATACACGGGCAAATTTATGAAATTCTGATGACAATTAAAAATAATGTATAATTTGACACTGGCTGATAGAGGAAAATCAGCAAAGTGGATCCCAATCTTAATACAAATACAACGCTGCAGTAAGTAGGGAAGCAGACTGAATCGGAGATTGTCAACTCCCAATTTCGCGAATGTCCCATACAGTGAATGGGGGAAACATCACTAGTAGTGTCAGATTTGTTTCCACGGTGGAGCGGCTGACATGGATTAGAATCTCAGCTTTTCCTTATCAAAGCTTAATTTAAAATCGGCTGACGATATAAAATAAACTAAAAGCTGTAGCTTGACATTGCATCTCCTGACTGATGAATGGTACATGTATTCGTCTGTCATTGACTGAGAACATTTTAGGGGTCTGATTGTCGTCCCGAGTGCGCATGACTCGAAACTTAAATTTTCAAGGGATTATCATCAGTAGAAAGATCATTAGGATTTCATAAACTAGCCTTTGAATTGCTTTGATGGGGTGATTATCCGGAGTGGAGCGTTATGCAAATAAGACATTAGAGCGCCTGCTAAGATTACTGCCCATATCCTCATCGAAGTTCGTCTTGCCACTTCTTGCAGCGCCTAGATGGCGGATCAGACACAGAATATTTAAGAAAGAGTTTCTGCCGTCATGACCTTAACTTCTTCTCATACTCGAGTATATTTATTAGTTTAATTGAAATTCATGTAGTGCGAACTAATTTTAATGGGCAAAATTACCTTTTGTCGGCGTTTAAGGCCACATACTAAATATTACACATGTCAGTAGTTGGTGCGCATAACTGATCGTTGACTTTCTTTTCTCAGTTGTTTGCCTTAAACGCCTTAAAACGCTCTTGTCATCTACTCTTTGTTTCAGTTGTCGAAACGAAGCTCAGCATCACCGAAACCCCGATAGCCGCCTATGCATTGATCAAGAAGTTCCTCATTCTGAGAAAACGCGTTGAACTTGTTAAACGGGAATGGGGCAAGCGGCGACTTGGTATTGAGGGCATTGATACGGCTGCTAATTACAAGTATTTCACGTAAGTACTGCATTTTATACGGTAGATCAACTCCCCTTTGTTGTAAGCAACGTTATAAATCAAAGTTTAGTTTGTTTATTCCAGACATTGGATATGATCATAACCATCATGACATCTATTTTCGTGATGTTTTTGATTACAACAAACAGTTTTGAATATGCATGAATGCATTGCAGTGCATTGGGAGCTTTGATATGCCTCAAATGCTTGAATATCAACAAAGTTGTGCCTCATAATTCAGTTTCAATCATTGGTCATTGGAGAATGACAGAGTGGAAGAGCAAATATGATTGACTTCGGAATAAAGCACATCGCACCTTCTGAAGCTCGGTTACTGGCACATACCAGCCTTCAAATTTCCCTTCGATAAGCTGGTAAGCTGCCGAAGGTTATACGATTGTACAAAGGTACCAAGAAGATATCAGGGAGCCCTCCTCGATCGCGTAGGTTGCGTTCCTGAACTCTAGCGAATGGTGAAAGTCTACAAAGTAAATACCAACAGTTAACATCGTTATTTTGATATAGTTTAAGTCCTTCTTTATCATCCTGCGTTATAATAAACATTAACAACACAGTTTTTCAGCATAATCTCTTAATATGTCCCGTAATATTAGGCAAGATTCGTTAAAATTACTTACCTTAACACACTGCTTATATACTTTGCACAAATACACATAGCATATACCATTTAGGAGTTGTATTTATAACATAACACAGCCATCCGGCAATAGCGTCCGGCTATGAACTCAACTGAGAAACCCAACTGAGGAAGCATGTTCAGAAATAAAATGGCCCGTCCTCCACAGAAATCCGCTAATAAGAGAAAAATCCGTGTTATATACTACTAATCCCTGTAGAGTGAAACCGCAAAATTTGAGGTGCGATACAACGAGGAAGTACTGTTCCTTGATCCACCGATTGCCCTTTTGGTAACCTACTAAATTCCTTTGACCACGTCGAAGTTCAATATAAAAAATTACCATTTTCACTATCTTCTTTCATTGTGCTTCCTCAGGACTATCTGATAATGCATTCTAGTGGTACTATTTGGAAAATGTTATGATTTTATGAGCCCCAAAACGGGAATGAATATAGACATTGGTTAGCTGTTTTTACCCTCAGCAAATGAGCACTAAGCAAGACGGGTGTACTTTTATGAAGACCTAAGTATTAAAAGATAGAAGATAGCCAATTATCTGTCTCTCCTACTGCAGAATGACCTATCGGAGGGAGCGCCTGTTCCCTTTGTTGAGAAGTCTGGCCATCCAGTACAAACAACCTGAGATGTATGCTCTCGGTCCCTTCCAAGAGGTCGACGTACAGATTTCGCCCAAGGGGATCCCCGAAATGGTTATCTTACAAAGGCAGGTAAGTACCAGGAGAAATGCAGGCGCAACAAGCAGGTGAAAATTAATAATATGAGACATTTCAGTTTCTTCGGTTTATTAAACTAGAAATAATTGGGTAACTTGCACTTATTCTGCAATTTCTTCCTGGTAAACTTCAACCATCTCGTATAATTCCAAACAGAGTAGCGACCCGAGTTCATAAGAGAGCAAACAAAGTACTTAAGGTCATTTTTTGCTCTTTGCCTCACTCCCCCCCAAAAAATAGGCTGCTTTATTAATTTTTTTTTACTTCTCTCCTAGTTGGTCAAGCTGATTGAGGCCTTCGAGAATTATATAATCTCAGATATTCGGAAACTGATTGTGCGACAGATTGATTTAGTGATCAAGGAGCGAAACCGGGAGGAAGGAAGTCTACCTCTGGACCTGTGGAAAAAGCCGGTTTGTTACATCAACCTCTTAATTCTTCTTGATTTCTTGGGATTTTGGTTGTGGCCAACAGGGGTTAAGGTTCGAAATTGAAGTAGAGAACCTGTTTTGAAAAAGGAAGGAACGCAGTAAAGATATGTTTAGGGTAAATTGAAGTGCATTCACCAAATGCTGCCAAGTGTATAGTGAAGATGGCAGTAATTGAGGCCATAGTGAGGGGATCGGATAAGACTCAAGCGGTTTTCGATGTCGGCAAAATTCTATCGTTGCCGTGAAAAATGAAGTGGCATTAGAGAGAAAAAAGGCTTGCAGCGCCCGTGCCAAAGAATATCACGTCCATAAATGAAACACTTTAACATACTGTTTTATAGGCTCTCATATTCAAAGTTGAACTCCCAGACAGGGAATCTGTATCCGTGTGGCGTGTGGGGTTTCTTGCGTTCGAAACTGTATATACAGTGTTATTATTCTAGAACGGATTGGTTAAATGGCTTCGAAACAACCTGCAAAAGGTTTGAACTTTACTACTACTACTACTACTACTACTACTACTACTACTACTACTACTACTACTACTACTACTACTACTACTACTACTACTACTACTACTACTACTACTACTACTACTACTACTACTACTACTACAACTACTACTACTACTACTACTACTACCACCACTACCACTACTACCACTACTCACTACTCACTATTACCACTACCACTACCACTACCACTACCACTCACTACTACTCACTACTACTCACCACTACTCACCACTCACCACTACCACTACCACTACTACTTTCACTACCACTACCACTACTACTACCACTCACTACTCACCACTACCACCACTACTACCACTACTACGACCACTACATCACCACTACCACTACTACTACTCACTACTAATTCTCACTACTACTATCACTACTACTCACCACTACTACCACTACTACTACTACTACCACTACTACATACTCCCACTCCAATCTACCACTCACTACTCACTACTCACTCTACTACTACCACCACTCACTACCACTACTCACTAACTACCACTACTACTCACTACCATCACTCTACCACTCACCGCCACTTCCTACCACTGCCACTCACTACCACTCATCCCACCACTCACTCTTCTACCACTCACTCAATCACCGCTGCCACTACCACCACTAACGCCACTACTCACCACCACCACTTCACTGCCACCACTGCCACTCTACTCACCACTACCTTCCACTCACCACTCACACCGCTGCCACTACTACTACCACTACCACTACCACTCTTACCACCACTACCACTACTACTACTCACTACTACTACTACTACTTCTACTACTACTACCACTGCCATACCTACTCACTACTACTACTACTACTACTTCTACTCACTGCTACTACTACGTCTACTACTCTATTACTGATAATACTATTACTACTACTACTACTACTACTACTACTCACTACCACTACTACTACTACTACTACTTCTACTACTACATTACCACTACTACCCTTCTCTACTACTACCACTACTACTGCCGCTACTACAACTACTAATGCTACTACTACTACTACTAATGCTTCTACTACTACTACTACTACTACTACTACTTCTACTGCTACTACTTCTACTTCTACTACTACTACTTCTTCTACTACTACTAATACTGCTGCTGCTACTACTACTACTAATGCTACTACTTCTACTACTACTACTACTACTACTACTACTACTACTACTTCTACTACTACTACTACTACTACTACTACTACTACTACTACTACTACGACTACTACTACTACATAGAACTGTACACGTAATCAGCAATGCCGATAGAATCGAAGAGGCGAGTTCCAGGAGGGGTTCAGAGGGAGAAGACGCGATCACGGGGACAAGAAGTTTAGTCACCTGGTCTTTTGATTTCTCACTCGAATCGTGCAACCGCATGCCTCAGATAATTAGCACTTCTCGCGTTTATAGCTGGGACTCGTACTTGTTGTGATGTGACGTGAACGAGTTACCTCACTTGCTCTGTACCCCCTCACCCTTATAGGCGATGAAGGAATCCCTGACACTGAAACGACCAGCACTTGCGGAGGAGTTCATTGCCGAGCTCATGTCTGACGCGCAGGAGGATAAGCAACACGGAAAGCTGACATTCAAAACGGAGCACATGAACAAGTGCTTACAGAATTTGGCCATCTCCATTATGCGGATGCAGCGCGAGTCTTACGAAAAGTAAACCCACATTTTGTATAATTTTTTTCTGCGACTACCTCTTTGTATATTAGTGTGGCCTTATCAACTAATATCCTTGGGAATTTAGTATATTGCAGTAGGATCAAATTAAGCCATTTTTGGATGACTGGGTTTTGCAAGTAGACTTATCTTGTACCAAAATGGAGTGAGAATTGGAATGACCAAGCTGAGAGTAGTTTTGGCAGTGAACCAAAAGTGATGAAAGACTGCGCTCCTAATGTCTGAGTGTCATCCATTGCAGCTTATTGAAAAAAGTTGCTAATTCTAACGTGTTTGCTTGATAAATTAGTAAACTTGATGTCCTTCAAAGATGGGAAAGTATGGTCTTTAGGTAATAAGGCGAATTTCTTAGCATGACTCAGGAGTTTAAATAATTTAAAGGGCCAACGTAACAGAGGTGGATAGGTGTGCAGTAATCCAAACCCAGAGACCTCGATGAACACTGTTTCTTTCTCTATCTCCGGACTGTTATTCACGATAAAATATACCCGATACGATATGCTTGTAATCTTTATTAATTTGTTAATCTTGCCTAGTTTCCGCCTTATTGCAGTCTTCTGCATCTCAGTACTTGGCCGCTTGAGACACTGATCCTAATTGGTGTAGTTGATTGTTTCGGCTTTAGCGAAATGAGTGGTAAATATAGACCCTAGTGACCAAATCAAAACAGACCATTCAATGCAATTTCCGTGTTCATGTTTTTTTTTCGGTTTTTTCGTCATAGAATCAGCAATCATTAAGAAACAAAAGTATTAATTTTGATCTTGCAATACTGTTGACCTTTCTCCCAGTTAAACATTACCCTTGACTACTTGCACAAACATCCATATTTTGAAATTCTTTAAGCTATGCAATGTACTACGAAAATCTTCTGAAGAATCAGCATAGCCTGCTTTATTCGAAGGAAAGAGAGGTTGCCCACTTGAAAGATCAACTTCAACAGAATGATTTAGAGACCGGCGTCACTGTTCAGTTCCAAATGTCTGAGCAGGCGCACAATCTCCTATTGGGTATGGTTTAGATTTTTAACGTTGATATAAACTTTACTCTGTATATAAAGGAGCCTCGCTGACCTTAAATGTTCTATTATTTTGAGTTCATTTTTTACTAGTGGTATATATATACCAGTATGTTAAAAAAGAAGTTCAAATAACAAACATTACCAAGTATTGCAGAATGCAGCTCGAAAATATCTCGCGGTTCCTGAAATTTCTCATCTTTTGCAAACGCCTCTATCGCATGAATGCCGTATCCTGAATTGCCTTACACTTTAACGACTCACATAAAACGTTAATAAATTTATAAACTAAATTAATAAATTATAAATTAATAAACGCAATAAATTTATGCGTACACTGACTGAAGTACTATGTGGCACTGGTTTCACTAAACTGGAGTTATCAAAGAAATTCTTATGAAACTACAGTTTGGACACGGGAATATGTGCCGCCCGTATTGCAGACGGTCTTACACTAAATTCTATGAAGGTTTAGGACTAGGTCAAGCTCCAGGATACGGGAGTAGGTACTACTGTGGAATTGGTTACAAAACTAACTATACTATGGAGAGATACGAATTCTTATAGAGTCAGACCGGTGCATGCAAGTTGAAAGCATGATTCCACCGGTAGTAACTGTACACAAGGCCAGACAAATGTACTGCCTTTGCATCTACTCTTTCTCAAGCCATCCATATGCAGATAATGCTCTTCATAAATCAAACCGGGCATATTTCTTATGGTGATCATAAACCGATTTGCTCGAAGGACTCGTGGGCCCTTTAGTCCAATGTTCTTGATTAAAATTATGTTGATATGTTTTCGCTTGAATATTTATACGCAATCAGAGCTCTGACCAGCTTCTTACCAGACATATCAATCTTTGCCTTCAACATTAACATTTTTGTTAAAATGCGCTAGAGGTTGAACACTTTCATTTTTAAGTTTTATGCTAATGCGGTTGTAATGGTTTTCATATTTTGCAGTTTCAGTTACAGTGTATCTCTAGATTCAAGAAAAATACCAGTGCCTACTTCTTATTTTTTCAAAAAACACGTATTTGGGACCCTACTTGGAGTTGGTCGTCAGACTTTCATTGGTAAACACAGCAACGCCCTAACAAAAAAGGCTCTTATCATAGAAAGGGCCTTAACCGATCGGGTCACGGGAACTCCTCGCTTCCGTTGTACCTCTTTGCCAAATGCCGAGTCCTCACAGGCAGCCTCATAGGGACCAGGAATAAATAGAGAGGCGAGTTCCGACAAAGCCAAAAGAGACTTGAATGACAATTTCTTGTTTATTAGCCATCACCAGTCAGCTTTACCCAACCTTAGGTTTTGAGCTCATAAGATTTGAACGATATACCTTTTTTCTGACTGCCTATCAGGAAACATCTAAGAATTTGCTGAAAGAGTGAAAGACGTTTGCACATCGATTAATGTTTTTTTAGACAATATGCGACAGTTCGACCGTCGTATCCGACGAGCTCCACCGTGTGCTCCCCAGGATGGTGTTACAGGGACGATAACCAACGCGTGAATTAATTTTAAACTGATGGTAGACTTGCACTGCAGCTACCGTACTCTCTCTTACCTCACCCACCTATGCACGGTGTCAAGACATAGTCAAGAAACCAGGAGGCAGGAGAGGGCGCAGGTGGCTGGCGCAGCGTGAGCTTGCACCTACGCGTGCTACTACGCCTCCCCTGAGCATGTTCGGCAGTTGTTACGGTAGCGCAACTCGATTAACGTCTGCCATGCTTTAATATGGACCCAGTGTTGGCCCAGCACACCTACAACGCTGCCTGCCTTAGGGGCAGTTTAAAAAATATAATAAAAAGGCTAAGTTTCCATTCGAAGATTGCTGTTCATATAGAATGTTTTACGCCCTGGGACTTGGCGAGTGAAAAAAGTTCCTCTCTATTTACCTGGAATTTTTTGGAACGATGCGGTTTTTCAAATCTTTAATTAGGCCTTTTCCTATAAAGAACGTTTATGCTGACCATCAACATTAAAATGATAACTGCAAAAAGGAGTAATTGTAGCAATGCCTCATAATTGTGGCTAACTTATTGGACCAGCTCATTTTGGCATAAGTAAGTGAAAGTGAAATTCTAGCTCCATGACTGGAAAAGGGAGTACTGAGCAGAATTTTTATCCAGTGCGGGGAAGCAGGAAGTAGCATCACGATATATATAAACTGCTCGAACTGTGCCACGGATAGCGCTGTCTGCTCTGCTGTCGTTCTCCTGCTTCGGCTTTTTCGCTGAGTTAACTTTCCTCTACGCTAATCTGCCCTACTCATCTTAACTAATTACATTAGCTAGCAGCAGTGTGTAATCCTAATGCTATTTGCTGCAACTTCTTCCTTTTTATGCTCATCTGATTGCAGAAGTGACAGCTTTGCGAGCCAAAATTGCAGAAATGCAGGACAGCAATGCCCGAGCTGAGGCCCGCGTTAGGGAACAGGTGCGCCGTGAGTTCAGTGCGGCTATGCGGAAACTGTTTGCCCTCAGCTTCGAGCAGAAGGCGCGTATCGACGAGTACCGCAATCACCTGCATTCTGTGACACTGCAACGCATATCTGAGGTGAGGGACGAGGCCTCTGCAGAGATGGCGCGTATCAAGGAGAAGAGTGGGGCGCGCTCCTCAGCTGGTAAGTTTCGCCCGTCTTTTTGAAAGCTGTGACCATGCACAGAATGAAAGTATAGTAGACAGCGATAGGAGGGACTGAAATAAAAAAAGAAGTTTATTTGTCCTTATTAACTAACCACGGCGAAGCCTACTGTAGGAAATAACTGAGATTTATAACCAACTGCCCTGTTTAATTGCCAAGGCAAGTAATGCGCAAAGTTGGCGGAAATCCTTTGAAACAAACCCCTTTACAGGTTCAGTTCGAAAATGTATATGAATGTTGGAGCTGAAATCCACCATCTGCTTCGGAATAACCACGAAACATTCGCAAGCTACGAACAGGTAGTCAGCAGCATACAACTACGTAAGTATTTACTATACTGACAGCCTAGAAATGCTTGCTTCGCTGCCCTAAACGGGACTGATGACGCAGCTGCAGGGGTGCGGCTCACTACGGGATCTCCCAGCGTTACCCGATAGTTTTTCTGTTGTAGGAACTCCAGTTTGCCTCCCGGAATACTTGAATTTTGAGAAAAAGTAGTGCGCAAACTTGAAGTAAAGCCTTCGAAACACCTTTTTCAGACTCGGGCCCCTCGCAACTGGGCCATAACGCGACAAAAGATAGGTGACACACGCGTGTATGGGCTTTGAGCCAGCTCCTGTGCCGTCAGTATGGTAAATAATTGCGTACTTGAGTCCGGGTTCAGCCGGTCAGTTGAAACCAATTTTTATTATTGACAATGCATCGGTCATGATTTGCAATTTTAAGAGTCGCTTTAGAGTGCTGCTCACTGACCAGGCCTAGTTGCATGGTGGAGACCAACTTTTTGGTCTTTTTCACGATCTCCGGTATAAAAACCTCTGAATAGATCTCCTCAAAAGGGATAAAATGGAGAATCGGAGATTTAACTCCAGGATCATGACGGTTGGCATGGCAATTCTGTTGTCTTTCAGCCGTGGGATCTCTTGAGAGGGCGTTCAACCCTAGCTCCCATACAAAGGTAAACACGTGTATTTCATTCGGAAAGTGGCCCAGCTTGCACTGTAACTTTATTTCCCGAAAAGAACCCTACCCATAAAGTCAAACAGTGTGATCAGACCGCCTAGGTTTTTAGCGTGCCTGGACAGTGGGGTCAGATGTAATCCCTTTTACTTAGCCGACAAAAGCCGATCTCAAGACAGACAGGGCTTGAGATAGCAGAAAGCCTAGGGGAGCTTCGGGATTCATAAGAGTTAATAGTCATTAATTAAGTCATCATAATTTTAGAGGATGAGTTGGCTGAAAGGAATCTCCGGCTTTCAAGAGAAATCAACATTGTCCACCAGAAGAATATTCGTCTGCAGCAGATGATGTGCCGCTTGAAGTCGCTGGCCGCCTGGGAGCATACTGCTCTCCGATGCGTTTACGAAAAGCAGGTAAATCCTGATGTTTTAAGAGCCCCTGTTCAGTTCTGCTCTACCTTCAGCAACTTCCGCTATTTTTCAACATTTTCTGGAGAGTTTCAGTTTACGTGACACATTCCCTACTCATAAATACCGAATGAGGAATTTACGATGTTTTGACATTTCGGGAGTGCAGACCTAAGCGTGAACATGAAATATTTAGTTAAGCAATGTGATATAACCCATTGCGTATATAGGCAATAAATGTTCAAAATAACAATAAATCGCTCTCTCATACTTAGCGATAGGTATTGCAGCAGGATGTTACTCAATGATAGGTCGATACAGTGTACGATGCATTCTGATGACTTTCTTATTAAATGTGATTTTTAATGAGAAATTTACCAAGATCAACGCTAGTTCTTTTCTCCACAGTTGCAGTTAAAAGCCAAACAATATCAAACTGATTGCTGCTGGAACTTCTATGAGGGAGATTGTATTTTCATAAATATTGAGGCTTGGGCGTTGAAACGATTCGGAACGGAGACGTAATTAACACATTTCCCAATTTTTAAAGACAAATTAATTTTGGAGACAGGCACTGTACTGAGTAGGGTATCCACGTGTTGGAAAACTGTGGTCCCTTAAAGGAGTAAATTTAGCAAATTTTTCTGGTTGTTAGAGTTTGTTATATCCCACGGTCTAACTTTTAATAAATTTCAGTTGATTAAAATGGACATCCGTGGTCCGGATGATAATCTCTACTAGTGACATAGCCGCGCCGTTCGTTCGTTTTTGGGACGGATAGACAAAGGATTATTTCTTAACTTATCAACCTATATTCATCTGTTTAGGCTAGCCGTATGACAGCTAAATTACCATAACTGATACTTTACATATAACGTTTTAGAGATTCTTTTATATCCATCTAAAATGTTCCAAACTTTACAGTTAAAAGCAGTCGAGGACCAGCGAAACAAGAGCAAATCACAAGTCACGCGCTTGGGTATGCTGTCCGAACAACGGGTACGGATGCTCAATGAAGAAATGAGCAAGCTTCGCGAGTATCTGGGATCAACTGAGAAAGAACTTAATGATTACGACGTCTGCTCGACAAGGAGGTACATTTATTAGCTTATTCGAAAGGCAGTTACGACGGCCTGGAATAATTCACTTTGAGGTGGTGACCTACCAGTAAATACTATAGCCGACCTTTCCTAGAGAACGTCCTGTATTTTGGAGGTCTTGAGCAGTTTCCTGGATGCTATAGAAAGTTTTTCATTCATTTTTAGGGATAACTATTTTTATAGTCGTTGAAAAATTAATCCTGTTATTCAGAGACATACCCTAGGAAACGCTACTTGTAGATTGTACTGGCCTTTGTCAGGACCATGTTTTTAAATAGCCAATTATCGGGTCCTTTCTGCTGGTTTCGAGGATGTACCTCAAATCACCAAATAACGAAAGGAGTTAGCGATATTATTGTTAAAAGTTTACGTTTGAACAGCCAAAAACTGGTTAGACTAGTCAGATACCAGAACTGTGAGAAGATGGAATTTCCAGGCCGGCAACTCTTGCTGCAAACAGAACCTAACGACGCAATATCTTCGGTTTTATTCTTAAGGACATTAAAAATAATACAAAAACAAGTGCCTTTACGTCGATCGACATAATGGAGATGATCTACTACACCATGTCAAGAGGGGGCACTGCCTGACCTGCGTTGAGACTTCCCGATCCTCCCTTCCCAGACACTTCATTTTCCAGTGACAAAATTGAGTGAAGGCAACCTGCGAGGGGTGTGGACCCTGTGAATGATAAAGATTAGCAGTTTGTATAAGGCTTATGCACATGACTTGGTTCCATATTCCTTCCGAGGTCCGAGATCTCACGAGTTCGGGCGATATTACAAAGGAGGGACTGTATTCGAACTAGAATCGCTAAGACTTACATCACAGGTGCCCCTAATTCTAAATGCCAGCAGAGGCTAGCCGTCAGGGGCCTTGGAAAGAAGACTTTATGTACCCCAACAACACTTAGATTGTGAAGAGGACACGAAAAAGTACGCAATTTTCTGCCGGGATGACATTAAGCAAAAGACTAAGTATTAAACCGCTGAAAGCTGACCTTTGTTTTTTATTACAGCTGAAGGACAAAATTGAGAAGCGGAATGCCGCAGAGCGCAAGGCAGCCACCGATAAGCAAATGGCGACCATCAAACAAATGCATATCGATCAACTGGTAAGTTAAAAATGACTATTTAAAAAAAACTACTTCGAAATTATTGTTTTCTCATACAAAACTGCCCTTTTTGTAGATGCTGGACATTGCGGAGAAGGATAAAACGATAAAGGCAATGCAAGAAGAGTTAGAACTCCACGCAAGAACCAAGAAACAGCAAGCAGACAAATCTCTACGAGATGTTGATACGCTCAAGAAGCGGCTACAAGATGAGAAGAAACTGAAAAAGATTGCAATCCATAAAGTCGATGACCTCTTGTCTCAGGTAAATAATTCCAGCTGTAATTCAGTTATTCAATTATATGAAGAGTCTAATTAAGTTAGAAGTACGTTGATTACGAAACACTGATTAATGCAAATTATTTTATAAACACCGTCAACTGGCAAGAGAACGGTGAGAACACTTATTTACGCTCGTGAATTCTAATGTTGGGCGTAATCAATGCCTTAAATTCAAAATAGATGGGACGAAAGCCTTGCCTTTTTTCATCAAGATGACACCAGTATTCTTCTGACACCAACAATGGATTAGTGTTTTTGGTATTTTTATCCAACACCATCCAGCTTTGTTTTTACGGGAAGATTTGGCTAGAAGGCCCTTTAGATCGTACCAAATTCTTCTTGGTTTAGAAGTGATAATGCATTCTCTACCTGGTCTCACTGATGTCGGGAATTGTACCACGCGTGACGATCTCCCACCTCCGATCATCTTGTCTTGGTCATGACACCGAACTCAGGCGGGGAAAGAGGAGCGAGTGCGGTAGATGCAGTGCATGTCGACTACCACTATAGTGCAATTTACGCGAAAGTCATCGTCCCTGCGCTATCATACGGAGGAGTGCATGGGAGACTTCACTGAAACCTTCGGTCGAACTATCACTAATTGCCCCTTTCAGCGATGGAGCCCAAATACAAAATGTCTAAGAACCACTTTCATCTGTGGACAATTGTATCGAACCAGGTTTTGCATCTTCCTCGTGGATGCCCCCCCTCCAGGTAGTCTACGACACCGAATCGAGGACAGTGACTTTGGGCGCATACGATAGACGACGAGGAACTTGCCCGATCCACCTCAGTCGCCTTTCTGGAATAGCCTGAGATATCCTTGCAATGTTTTCACAGTGAGTGTGGTCTGCCCCAATTGAAACGAACTCAGTGTAATTCTATCAAAGGATGGTTCTCAGGCAACAGTCGTCAGACGCCCTTAGTTTCGCCCATCTGTGCACACAGCCCAGCATTCACAACCATGAAGGATGACTTACCAGACAGATACCCGGGACGCGTTGAAGTAATGGAGATATCTTGTGGAGCCCATAGTCACTCTTTTTTAAAAATTATGACAATGATATGGTCAGCTTCGATTCTGAAGACGATGTCGTCCTCATCTGTTCATTCAGCTGTAACTGCTCCCTGAGGTATTTAAAACTCCCTACATCCTTACGCTGGCAGTCGGTAATTCCGTCTGGGGCCTTCTCCCGCTCAGAGATGCAGCTCAAAAACCCTATCAGATTTATTAATCGGGCGCTCCCATACAAAGCCCTTCGCAGTCACCTCCAAACCGTAAAACTGGTTATTGATAGGTTTCCAACGCGGTAGGGATGCCTTGTGTGGCCGCCTAAACAAAGTAAGGGAAGGGTAACCGCCCCGTTCATTTTAAATGGACGATGAACTTTAGGAAGGGAAAGTATTCCCATGTCTTAACCCTGACACAAACCGTAAGATAAAACTAAATCGACGCCTTAATCTTAATCTTTTCCCTATCCTAAGACTAAATTCTAACGTGAACACGAACCCAAACCTCAACCATTAACATACTCCTGACCCTGACCCTAACCTTCACCTAAATGCTGAACATAATTTTCCCCGGAATTTTGCGCAAACCTGTATGCATTGTGGGTGGTTCGCGTTCCCGTGTCCTGTTTGGGCGGCCATACAAGAAAACCCCACAGTACATGCGGTTATGGACCCAATACTGCGCCGCAGTGCAAATATCTTGTCGGTGCCGACACGTACAAATCCGAAGCTGCATCGGTTGGATCGCGTTATAGAGCCTCGCCAATTATGAAGTCGCCGGAGTACGACAGTGGCACAGATCTTTGCGATAACGTTAATAAGGCATATGTCACGGTAATTCTTACACTTTGGCTCATTTAACATCCTGCTCGTGTGTCGATCATCAGCAACGAGCTCGTGTGGTCCCGATTCTTGTAGCACCAGAGCGTTGATAAAACACTTTACATCACAATGGGAAAGCCGTCCTTTCCCGTCATTGTTTTGTGTAGCCTCCTTATTGTATTGAGTTTCACCGACGATTCAATATTGCTTTAAGTATTTTTTGTGGGTGAATTTAGTCAAATTTGCCGTCAGCTTCCAGAGTTAACTGGAGGATTAATCGCTGCTGGATCTTGCTAAACTTGTCTGGGCAGGCAGCTTTATGGTTCCGCTGCTGGTCCAGTCACCACGGCGTTGAAAGGTGAATCAACAAAACCTTTAGCTTCCTCGTGGGCTTAGTGATGTCTATTTCACACTTCCTTGTTTGAATTTGGTCTCCAAGAGAAACCGGAGTTCTGTACTCAAGGCCACGAGGGCTCTACTAATCGAAAAACTTCCTCTCAAGACTTTTATAATTGTATTTCAACGTGAAAATTATGAAAATAAGTTCACCTCCATCAAATGGGCTAAATTATTTGAAATATATTATGTGGCCAATTTCCGAGTGGGTACTGCTCTTAATTTCCTGTGTCTTTTCTTGATCGAATATCAAAGTAAGAGGAACCTAGGTAATACGCATCACAAACTTATGGTTTTAAAAAAGCAGAGAGCTTTCACAGACATCGTGCTTGTTAAAGAATAAGATTTGGTAACCCGATTGTGGGGCTAGCCCATGAGTTACATTTGCACATATAACTGAATGCAACAGAGCGTGTCTGCTATTTTCGCAAACACTTGTTTACTTGCTTCAACAGAGGGCGGATTTTTCGAAATTGAAAGTTTCAACATTGTTAATGGGCGTGTCTTAAAGTTTCTTTTGCTTTGCCTCTAGGTTTACGAGTACGAAACTGCATTCGCGATAAATCAGAGTAAGTAATTTTTAAACTAATTTTCAATAGAGCACAAAATGTTCAATTTCCTACCTGAACTGTCGAGTTCGTCATCCATCAAAGAAAAAAGGAAAATAAAGAAAATTGAAGCTCTACAATCACGGGAAGCTGTCGTGAGGACATTTTGATCGGCATTTTTTGCCGGAAATAGGAATAGGAACCCCAGCGTAATACAGGTGACCGTTGTGCTAAGTTCAAGAGATATTATGGTTAGTGCTTAAGTTTAGTTTTAGGGTAAAGTTGTGGGTTGAGATTAACGTTAGGGGTTTTTATAGAATATGGGAACATGGGGATTGAACACAAGGCTGCCGGCATTACTCGGAAGTTCCTATTCCCATGGGGTGTCATATGTTTCACCATTCATGAACTCCGCATCAGTTATTTAGGTACTCTGCTTACCAAATCCCACAGGTGCTAAACCCCACTGGCTGGCCAAGTGGGTCACAGCGCAATGTTTGTCGAATGACCCTTTGGTGGCATCCTTCGGCAACTGGATATCCTGTGGAGTCTAACTCGAGTGCGTGTAGGCACAAGAAAGAGGGTGGTGACTTTCGCCGCTTGTTTTCAGCGAACTGCCAGCTGCTCTTCCACACGTTAAGCAAACTTGCCTTACAGGCTCCTCGTTCCGCGGGCCAACTTGTCAGGCATCTAGCTATTAGTAATACTTTGTGCCGCAGGAAAATGTAAAATGTGTGCCCATTTCAATTCGAAGTAGGTAATAGCGATTAGCTTGGAGTACTATTTTGAGGTCGAGCAATCTTTTGTGCTGTTTCGTACACTGTCCACATCAGGGGTCTTACAGTATGGGAGGTGGTTTTGCACTCTCACTCACTCAAATGGCTCGTAAGTTAGAGCAACGCAGTGCAAACATATTATGCTACCTAAAGAGAGTTAGGTGGGATGAGTGTTAACTGTCTGCCTTGGATTAAATGTATGGATGTCTGAAGATGATTAGTAGCCGATAGAAGCAAAAGGGCGAATTACAGGAGGCAGCTCAGAAGACGAAATACGTCAGATATGTACTATGCACTCTTTCGGCCTCCACTACCCTTATTGTGATGGTTTCACTTGCGAATCCGAAACACCAACACTATAACCTTCTGTCCCAGTGATCCCATATGCTTCTTCTGATAACTAGTAGGCTATAAGTGGTCACTACGGTCTCCTTCAGAAAATTTGGAAAAGTTTAGTTGAAAGAACGGTGGTGTATCTTGCTTACAACACAGGGAAAATGGAGCAAATAATTAAATCTGCGAAAAATTTTCGGTTTGCTTATGCTAAAGCGTAATCAGAATAACATGACTGACAAAAACAAGGAAGACTGGAGTGGCCATTTCTGGCTTATTGGCCGTCATCAGCCAGCCATACCAAACCCCAGGTGCTGCGGCACCCGAGGCTCGAACTCGCGACCCGTTGTTTATAAGTCTTGTCGGTCTTTGTCGGTCATGTTATTATGTCTATATCCCTAGCCTCTGTGCGGCTGCTGGCGGGGCTCGAGAGTGAGCAGTGAGCCCCGAGGCACAACGGGATGAGTGAGTCCCGCAACCAATCGCTAAGTGCCTACTTACCATACTGAAGCGTAATCCGTAAAGATCAACTGACAGTGCTTAGCAGAAATTACCGGTTTTTCTCGCTCTTCTCTCTTGCAGCTGGTGGTCGTCCATCAGTACAAATGTCAACCCGAGCAGCGGCAGGTGAACCGATAGATGCGAAGAAGGCGAAGAACATCTCGCAAAGTGCTTGCAGGAAATTCCGCACTACGGCCGTGACGGTAACCTGGATTTCATTTTTAAGTATTTTGACTGTCCTCATAACATGAAGGCATAGGAAACTCGATGGTCCGAATAGCTTTAAGTCAAAAAAACTTAAACTCAGTGACTCAAAATATGAATAGCGTTAAGCCTGTCCTTCTAGGCCGAGCTAACCTGATTTCCTAAATGCCAACAATAAAACGCCCTTAGAAACTAGTCTGAAATTATCCCCGAATGCTCTGGTAAGGACCCATTTAACGGAAATATCATAAGTTGAGACTGATGAGCAATCCTGACAAACATAATTGAAACTGGAATGGCCATTACTGGCTCAGTCAGTCATATCTGACCTCGGCATTGCCTATCTGCCTTTACTAGTGCTAGCCACTGTGCGCCTGCTGGTTGGGCTCTAGCCCTAAGGCAGAACGGGACGAATGAGTTGTATTAATGATCGGTGAGCGTTCCTCGACGAATAAAAGTGTGACTGTTATATGAGTACTTACAAAACATGGAAACAAATATGCGATTCAAGGTTCTTGTGGCAAAGCCCATGAACGCCTACAGGAGACCAACCTCAGAGACGATGAAAAGGCAACATAAAGTGGCAGTTTTGTGGTTCAACAACGACGAAGCGGGTGGAGGTGGGGGGGGCTAGTGTTCGTAAAATGACTGGGCCCACGCCATGAGCGCTACGTTCACGCCGCAAGAAGTGCGACTCACTTCCTAGCCACGATCGCACGCTGTCGCCAAGCCGTGAGACGGCGTGGACCCAGCCTTGTCGCAAACCCTCTTCCTCCCACCCCCACGCTGCCACCCCCGTCCTCGCCTTTCGAATACAAAAATTGACGACTTGATGTCGCACTCCCATAGAACCTGACAATGACCTTCTGTAAGCGTCCGAAATCTTAGGCTAATGCACCTGTTCCAGTGATCGAGTATTCAGCTGCATTACAAAGCATTGTAGACAATACTAGGGAGATGCCGTCGGTTGTACCCCGTGTATGGCCAGAAACGGGAAATCTACTCTACCTTTATATTGGCTGTAATGCTGTTTAATTACAGCTCGTTACAACGGGACCTTCTGTCATTATTTGCTTAGAAACTCCAACGTAAAACTGAAAATCCGTACGCCGTTCTGCATTCAAGCCAGATCTATGAACTCTAATGCTTCATGATTCTATCATGTAGAAGTCCTCCGTGGAATGCAAATGGCTTGTACTGACATTCGTTCTTTTCAGCGCACTCACGGGTAAACGCGTTCCTAGGGGCATCACACGGTTGACTTGAAAAATGTTACAACCCTGATGCTGACATTTCATACGAAGACATTTTAAATCAGACGTGAAATCCGTACTGAAATCGATGCTGATATAAGAAGACTGAGAATAGATATCAGTCACCATATTTTCGCCTCGATTATACGACTTTAGATGCAAACCTTTTAGCTTAGTTACAGACACGTAAATGCAATTAGGAATTATATCAATTATCAATAATATTTTAATAAAGTCTATGGGCAGTCGTCAACTCCCAGACGGTCGGGAAAGTTCTTTACCAATTGCAGTCAAGCTACATACGTTCTCATTTAAACTGACAATAAATAAATGAAAACTGTCAATAAATAAATAAATCTGGTTATTCTGCCACTGAGCTCAATGTAAAGTCAGATAAATTAGTTAGTAAAACAAGCTCTAACACATAAAACTGCTAAACGGATGATATTTATGTCTTATCTACTTTTTGATGGCACTTTCTCAACTAACCGCTTTGTTTTCACTAGTACGATGATCTTCTGCGCCGCTTTCCTATACCTTATACTCCAGACCACTACTTGCAACACAGAAGACAAATGGTAAGCAGAAAATAGAAGTTTGTGAGGATTCTTTGATGTAATTTTTGGGGCTGAATGATATAACAAGGCCATTTTTAATAGATAATCCATGGGTATATGCAGAAGTCATGAACTTATTTAAGAAATGCGGCTAACGCATGTCGTAGAAGTTGTATCGTCCTTGGCTTATTTACTGACTCCTTTACTATTAACAAGCTCATGTTTGAGGAAATTTTTGACATTTTACTTCATTCCAAATTGAAGATGCATCCATATACAGTGTGAAAATTTAAATTATTTATGTTTTTTTCGGTTCCATATTATAAACGGTCGTTAAACTCTTGTCAATAACAATAATGGTGTTCTTGCATGACGAAATCCTAGCTTCACATCTATATGAACGAAAATGAGCTTTCAGTTTCTGAACATGCCGAGCCTTTTTGTTTTCATTGGCCATTTATTACCTTTCTGTTAAATAACAATTCGATGGTTGCAAGTGGCGATGTCAATCTCGTCGCCCAGAGTATTAACTTGATAAGGTCACTTTTCCAATTGATCATGTAGCTGCTTAGCTTCCAAATTCAGCAAGGTTAGTTAAGCTTTTGCTCAAGAGAGACTTATCCAAGAATGATTATTAAAGTTGCTGACAAAGCTCAACAAACGTTGGTTAGAATTTCAAAATAGGGTCTTTCTTAGATAATGCCACAGGATCTCAAGGTGATTCAGATAGGACAGTATGCTGCCTGCTAACCAAATGTTAAATTCAAAACAACTGAAAAAATACTACATGGGTAGTATGACTATCCAATGATATTCCATGTCTCTGTTAATTCAATCTTGTTTGTTTAGGAAGGATGCAGTGCTCTATCCGTTCGTATTTTTCTATTTGTGAGAAATGATTTTTCCTCATAATTGTGTACTTTAAGAAAGGGTATCTTTTGTCTTATAACCATGTTTGCAATCGGGCGAAATTTCGGAATTGTGAAATGATTATTTTAAAGGCATCGACTCGGAATGCCTGCTTGTGATACATTTTTCGAACAACTGATTGCATCTTGATTTTGAAAGTGCATGAGCCGTAAACTGTTTAATAAGCCAAACGATACCCATTTCCCAAATACACAATTATAAGGGAAAAAAGTTTATCAAAAAAGGAAAATAAAAGCGGATATAGCAGGGAATTATTTTTTTTAAATTTTTTTTAACGAGACAGAATATCCATTTATAAAGTCCTAATGTCCACGTAGTCTTTTTAAGCGAGTGTGATTTTCATAAGTCGGTTGGAGCATTCTGTTGTTTAGTAATCAGTTTTGGACCTTATTGCCAATTTAACATTATTGTTACCTAACGCAAGTAACCCATTTTACTTAAAACCATATTTTTGAATTTTATTCAATGCTTCATTTTTGTGGCCCCCTAAGCGTCGGTTATAATTTCTACAATCGTTATCCATACCTATCCGCCTACTAATTTCCACAAGGTGTCCTACTTTCTATGAATACCACGTCAAGGACTTACCATAATCGGTTACAGAATGCTGCCTATGAAGGGTACGCAAAAGCTTAGAGTCCTCCTGTGCTAACTTTATGCTAGAGCACCTGGGACTATTCGAACTGAAAGCAGACTAAAAAGTGAATTTCAGTTGCTTTTTGTAAACTCTTCAGGTCACAATACCCCGACTGCAACAGCAACTGGCTCATGAAATATTGGGGGGACAGCCGCCGGCCACGCATGCGACCATCACTGAGGCACAAGAAACAGAAAAGGAGGAGCAGTAACCGGTCAAGTGAAATTCTGGACGTTCAGCCTTCTATAATTGACTTTCCTGTTTGCCATGCCTTACTTGATTTCGCCTGGCTATGTGTACCAATGTATAAAAACGAAATCTATTCGCTCATCTCTGCCATGCATTGAGAGGGAAATTAATAGTTCTGACTACCCTACTTGAATCCTTCTGGCTAGTTTGCTTCATTAGTGCTGTAAACTTCGGATATGAAACCATGAGTACAAACAAAAATCCATTTAGTCAGAATTCCAATGCATTTCAAAGTAGGTTTTGCGTTTATAAGGTTTAATTCCCTCGAGGTTAAGTTAAAATCAGTGGCGGTATGTTTCATGATCCATAAGGAGGCATGTGAGCTCAGTGCGCACAGTGGCTGCTACGTCGCGCTCGGCATGGATAGATCATCTGTGGTATTAGATAAAGAGTTGGAGACGCAAGTCCTTGCCCAGAATACCTTCGACTGCTCTGTGGTTGGAAGCTCAACAGTGGTTGAACATTGTCGTCCATCTACAGATGTTTCTCACAGTTCCTACTCTCCATTGGCTAGTTGACTACGATAAGCAAAAGTGTTTCTACTCGAGACCAACCCAAATACTAGTGGATTTTCGGCTGCTTTACGTAGTTGGCAGGGCTTCGGATTATTGATTTCCCCATATGTTTACAGGTTCAACTTCAAGCACGAGCGAGACGTAAAAGTGACTTCCGCATCCAACGTATAAAGAGGATGGCGAGTACCGTTCCTGACAACATTGTAAATTTCCTGTGGCGTGCGTCCTATCAGGCTTGTGGCATTAGTTGCGCATAATTCTTGTGAGTGCTTCATGCACCTCTGTTTTGAAAATGATAGTCTCGGTGTCCGCCAGCATTGCCTACGGTGATAATTGGCGGTCCAAATGGTCCACTAAGCAATTTGAGTTAAACGAAGATTTAAAGTTTTGTTGGTTGGAAACGCAAAGCCTGATAGACAACCGGCAAATCGATGCTGAACACAGGTGAGACAGCCTTCCTCCTTATCTAGGCGCCAGTTCGACTTGTTACCCGTCAGCGTTGAAGGTGAATGCATGCTGCATTTGTGTGGTTTGTGAAGCCAGTGAAAAGTTTGCGTCTAACTTTAGTGCCCCCACTTGTTATACGATCATTGTCGAAAGTAGTAGACACCGGAGTCCTCCAAGACGGTTGCCTTAACAGCAGCTATCTGAACTAAAAAGCTGGCGGATGAATTATATCCGTGACAACTCTGATCGTTTAGTTGCACAAAATGCTGTAGAAAAACTGAGAAAGGCCTGCACGATAGTTTTCTAGTGCAAAATTAACGGCCGTAGACTGGAATGACCGTTTTATATAAATTTTCCTCCATTCATAACCTACCCTGCACGTAGCTTATAATTTGGTTATCTGTTGAATCCGAGGCGTTCGAGAAGGAGGCAGATTTCTTAACGTTTTATACTCTACAGGGAATAGGCACTTGCATACATAGCGTGAGGACTCGAAAACCTTTACATTATAGTAAGCAGCTGCTATGGTGAGCTTTATGAATTACAAAACTAAAAATAATCTAGTTAAAGTACTGACAGACGCATAAAACGGCTGAGTATATTAAATGGTCATTTCAGTCTTACACCCACGGGCGCCTACCTCTCATGTTTAGCCCCAGGCAAGTGCGTCGTGTACGGCAGCCACACCGAGGAAACTGTTTTACTTTGTTCAAAAAATCAAACCACTAAACGAATTGCCATTTCATGACCAAGTAATTTTTCTTTTAGACCTGATTCATTTATCAGGGTAGGGGCAACCACGCTCCAACATGCATAGAAGAAACTGTCCGATAAGGTGTACACTTCTTACTGTTTTATACCAGTAATTTTAAGAATTATGGCGGAACTCTAATGCATGTCACCTCCACCGTATCCACCCGACTCAGTCCAACAACTTCAAAGCTCTCTTAGAAGCAACAGTAACCAATGCGCAACCATTTCTCACTACAAGTAATCAGTCAGCACTGTGGAGCTGAACCAGTCGCAGCTTCGTCGTGCAGCAGCAGAACAATCGGCGAAACACGCGTCTCGGCTTTTTAGCTATGTCAGGAGTACGCTACAACAACTTCGCACTCGTTAACTCTCTCATCGAAGGCAACAAAAGAGGCGTCAGAGCTAACCGAAGCCACTGGAATGCACATTCACATGCAGAACGTAAGAGCACGGAGTACTACCCATGTTCACCTATTCTGTCATGCGAAATTAAAAAAATCCACCATCTTGCAATAGTCGCTATTTTTCATCGGCCCAAATGACCTATCAGTATCTAGGGAGGAAGGCCAAGACGTCGCGCGAAATACCTCAATACCATGTGGCTCATGCCACCTTCAGTGGAATTCATTTTGTGCAACAGGAACAAGTCATGTAAAGCTGGAAGTGAATATACCATCCCCATCAGCAGGTGCCGCAGGGAAGGATAGCTTGGGCTTACATTCGCAACCAACACTGATTCCACCACGAGGCATTTAGTCCTCTCAGTCGGTCTCACTAAATTAAGACTATCATACTCTGCGGCACACAAGTCACATTACCTACCATATGCTTTTTTGATCGCACTATACGGCTTTTTATAGACAAAAAAGAAGCCCCCAACATCTTTGCACATCACTTGGGTTTCTAAATGATGTACTATAACAGAGTGCTCTTGTAAATGCCTGCTTTCCCGGTCGTCAACCCCTCCGTGGACTCATGTTACTTTCACTTGCTAAAACTTGCGTTCTCGTGTGACAACCTTCAGCCTTGCGACGCCGCGACGCCTATCAGAAAAACTGAGTGGTAGACGAGAAGGCAAATTTAATTTCACTTGCGAGGTAGCCAAACTCCTATCCACATAGGAATTGGAACTGCTATAACTCTTTCCACTTAATCTACGTCCAAGTACTGCAGAGTTTTCTATGACATACTGTCTATATAACAGGACTTTCGAGCCCGAACCTCCTTTATTGCCATAGATTTACTTTTTAATGATACTGAAAGACAAACCTGGACTACATATGCCTCGTATGCCTTTAGTTACAGAAGGCCATTTACATAATCGGACTAAAACCTCTGTTAAGGCACCACTTTTAAAACACTTAAACTAGAAGGCAACATTCAAACGATTTCATAAAAGTTTAAATAATTCGCTTGACGTGCAAGACAGAAAAATGAAATTTAAGTGAGCAATTTATCGAAACTCTAACAAAAAATGGATATTATTTTCTTTTTAAATAAAGAAATAAAATAATTAAAAAGTACACCTATTAATATTAATTCATTTCATTATTAAAATATTGAATAATAGAATATATAACCAACAGTTATTGAATCAAAAAATTGACACTTCCTGATAATCCAAAGCCATAGTCATAATTATTAGGCAAATAAGTCAGACAAGAGTGCTTATTCCATAGTGTTATTAAGACCCATTTCAAAACAAATCATAAATACAAACCCATAGTAAAAAAATTAACTACGGACATATTTATTTACTGCCAGTTTGCAGGCAAGGTCAAAAGAGATATATAGTAGAGGTTCGAGCTGACAGTGAAAAAAATTCCTGGTCATTCAAGTGTTTTCAGGAAAAAAACTAAAGTTCAGGACAGGGAAGCGTTGACACAGGTGCACGGTGAAGTACTTCTCAATTCAGTGTTATGGATCCGGTATTCTGCACCAGCAGGTATGTCGGCGAACGGCTGTTCGCTGTCGACTAAGGAATAAGCCAATTAAGGTCTGTAGAGCCAGCAATATTGCCCTCAGCATAAAGTCCAGCACAGGATTCAGAGTCCGTGAACGCCATCGGAACCGAAGAGAGCTACCACAGAGTTAGCACCCAAAATTTTGCAGAAAAATAATGACAGCTCTCATAAAAATGATTGCTTTGCTGAATTTGATACTTCTGGGTGGCTTATTCCAGCTTGCTATAGCGTTTACCGAAAAAAAACTGACGGTATCTAACGGTGCGTGCCAAAGGAAGAAATAAAAATACATCTCGATAACTGGTGCGCCGAGAATGGTCGAGCTGCCTCAGAGATGTAAGGAGGTTAAAGGTAAGAATGTTTAAAAGTTTAAACAGTAAAAATAGTCCCTTCTGTAATCTGCGAAGTCACAACGGGTCGAGGCTTGTAAGCTAACAGCGTTGTTGGTAGTACAGGCTTCTGTGTTCTGAAGAGAAGTGCTGGACGGATTCTATCTTATTCCGTTTACTAGCGTGCAGAAGGCTAAATAAAAACGAGCAGTATTCCAGACTAGGTCTGACGTAAGTTTTATAAAGGCTGATTATAATATTGACGGTTTTTAAATTTCTGAGAATAAACCCAGTAGTTTGGCGTGCTTTCCAGACAATCAGGGCGCAGTGCTCTGACAGATTTAGACTACTAAAATATGATATGCCAAGATCCTTTATAACCCCGGGCACATTAAGGTCATGACCGTTTATGCTTAGATGGGGCTGATGGTTGCCGCCAATAACCATAACGGAGCACTTGTTCCAAGAAAACGAAAGTGCTATGTGCGACACCACTGTGCGAACGCCTGAAGATCTTTTTTTAAGAGCTCAAGCATGATGTTGTGATCGACCGGTTTATATCGATAGGCAACTTTTAAATCGTCAGCGTACATAAAGGGCCTACCATACTGAAACAAATCAGGAACATCGTTGACAAAGAGGCAAAATAGAAGTGGGCCAAGCACGCTACCCTGAATAACTCCACTCCTCACATACGTGGAGTTGGAGATAACATCAGAAATTGTAATTTGTTGTACGCGAGCATTCACAAAGGAGGATATTAAGTTCAGAAGCTTGTTACTTATGCCGAAGGAGGCAAGTTTAAGTAGTAGGAGATCATGGTCAACAGGCTCAAAAGCCTTAGTGAAATTGAAGTAAACGGTGTAAATTGCAAAACCGCTGTCTCTAAATTGTACAACATGATCAAAGAAAGAGAGCTGGCAGGTGTCACAAGAACTTTTTCGAGAAACCCATGCTGAGCCACATTAAGTAGGTTATTGTCTGTTAGTTGGCGCATAATCTTGCCTTTGATCAAAGTCTCAAAGATCTTCGAGATTGCTGGTAGTGTATTTATTGGCCTAAAGTCGTCAAATGACGTAGGTCGGCCGTGTTTGGGAATAGGCAGAATGGGCGATTCCTTCGATAAAATTGGGAAGGTTTAAAATTTTCGACCTCCGAGGAATTTACTACTTTCGAGATTTCAGTCTACTGGTCACTCTTGCGGACTTTATTTATCAAGCGTTGGATTCTATTCAACATACTCTTCCTCCTCACAAGACTACTGCAGCAAAACAGCGGATATGCCCGATATCCTCCTCTTGTGCACTTCCCGCCAGCAACTCCACGAGATCTTCCAGTCAACAGAGGGCTGAGTCATTTCGATATTTTATTCATAAAGTTGCTCCCGCTAAAACCTTCGTCCCATATTTTTAACACCCTTTATCGTTTTTGGGATCTATCATGGAAGTCAATAATATTCCCTTCGGGAATCGTGCAAAATACGTGGCACTGCCGAGGTTCGAACCGGGGCACCAGCTTCCGGGGAACGACGGTGATACCACTGAGCTATCGTTGCACGACAAACTCGCTGACCTAATTATTAATGATGGATTTAACATAAATCATAATACGAATTACCTCATTTCCGGACATGTTTCCTTAAAATCACCTCCCGCCAAACGGGCCAAGAGTTTAGTAAGTTTTTTGGATGTCAATTACGAGGATGAAGCGTGTGTGACATGCTTTAAGCTTCTTCAAAAAATTTCGGAGATTGAAAAGGATATGCAGGGGCTGAAGATGAAGATAGAGAAGTTAAAGAAACTCCCTCACAATTTGCCCGAAAAGAAGCAGTCCCTAACGATGGAACATGAGGAAGACAAATGCACATACGCAGGCACAGCTTCCGTAGCCATCAAATCCAACAAGGAAGATGACGCTACGTCTACGGAGCTCGATGTAGCTGTTAAACAGTATCCAGTAAGGAAAGAGGGCAACCGGCAGGGATCCCAGAAAATAAAGAAACGAGTTTCAGAAGACAAAGGTAATATATCATCCAAAAATGTAAGTCCCAGAATCCCAGCATCAGACAAAAATCACTCTCATGTTGAAGTGCCAGCAACCACGTGTAACGCCACCTCTGTGAACTCCCACCCTAGCGAGGGCCGGCAAATTAGGACCTCGCCCATAAATCGTAAACGAAATATCGTAATAAGGGGTGTCCCAGAATCCGTCCTGCATTTCGAAGGAACGAGTGACACACGATCTAGATCTTCTTCATGAACATGCTAGTGCAGTCCTGAAGAAAAGGAAAATTTACACCGTGCCAGCATCCACGAGTAACGCCACCTCTGTGAACTCCAACCTAGCGTGGGTGGGCAAATTAGGACCTCACCCATAAATCGTAAACGAAATATCGTAGTACGGGGTGTCCCAGAATCCACGTCCTGCATTCCGAAGGAACGAGTGACACACGATCTTAATCTTCTTTATGAATATACTAGTGCAGTCCTGAAGAAAGGGGAAATTTACTTCGTGCAAAAAGCTTTCCGACTAGACAAAGCATACCCCAGCAGCGACATGAGAATATCCCCAAGGCCTTAAAAATTATTAAAGAAAATGAAACCCAGGCAGCACTTCTGTTAGAAGGAAGAAGGACCTTACGGGGATCGCACAAACAAGTTTTTTTTCAGCCAGACTACGAGCCGAGGGAACGGCTGAAAATGAAGGAACTGCGGAAAGAATTGATGGAGAGAATTGGCAGAGGAGAGAAACGGCTGAAAATCAAAGACGGTCAAAAAGTCCAGATAAATGTGTCCTTCCTGTGGCTAAAACCTGTAACAATGAAGGCTGGGTCTCCCCGACGAATCGATCATTGAATGTCATCTCCGCAAATGTACAAAGCCTGTTCAACAAGCTGGACGACCTTAGAAACGTTGTTGACGAAAGTAAACCAGACGTTATGACTTTCACTGAAACGTGGCTTACTGCAAAAATTACTGATTCCGAAATATCACTCAGAGGATATCAGCACTTCAGGAGAGATAGACCAAGTCGAGGAGGAGGAGTCATAGTTTATGTCACTCGCAAGCTGACCGCAATGGCTGACATACATATTCCATTACGCGATGTGGAAGTCTTAAGCATTACTATATCTGCTAAGTATTCCAGACCACTGACGATATCGGTTGTGTACCGTTCGCCTTATCAGACTTCCGATCAGGATCTCATTCGCATAACGGAACTTTACAAAGCCAGCGAGAAGAAAGATGTCCTCATTGTTTGGGATTTTAACGCTCCTGATATTGACTGGAAAACATGGACTGCGCAGGGAATGCAAGATAACTTCAACCACAAACTACTACAATGGGCAACAGACAAACTTCTCTCTCAATACGTCACCTTTGGAACACGGGCGAGAGAAGGACAACAGTCAAACTGTCCTGACCTGATTTTTACCTTAGATGAGGAAAATGTGCTAGACCTACAGGATTGACCGCCATTAGGGTCAAGTTATCACATTACGCTGTGCTTCGAGTACTCACTGTTTTCCAAACCAAATTTACCCGATACTTGTGTAAGAAACATTTGGAAGGGGGACTATTCACTTATGAGAAGAACACTGTCAGAGATATCCTTGGAAACAGAACTACATGGTGAAACCAATAAAGATTGGACGACATTGAGTTCGTTATGGAAAAGGATTGTTTACCTCAACTGTCCTATCAGGAGAAAAACAACCACAAACCGCCCAAAGTGGATAAACTCAAACTTACAGGCCTCTTTCAAAAAAAGAAATCGCTTCTGGAGGCGTTACAGACAAACCAGCTCCGACGCTCACTTACGGGAATATAAGCAGCAACGCAACGTTTGTAAATGTGAGGCTACTAAGCTGCGGAGGAAGTTTGAACTAAACATACTGCAAAATTCGTTGGAACACCCCAAAATGCCAAATGGCTACATACGGAGTACAAAGAGAATTCAGGAAATGATTCCTGCCCTGAGGTCTGCAGACGGAAACCTGGAGACCGACGACCAGGTTGAAGCATCCCTTCTTTCCAAATTCTTCCAGACCATCTTCACCAGAGAGCCTAAGAATTTTGCTGCTATTCAACCAGTTTGTCAACCAATGTGTACCGCCCCTTTCCCTTTACTCCTCCACCTCCTCCTCATCCACAACAGAGGACCTAGACCTAGCCTTTTCACCGACCGTAGTTAAAACCGAATTACTCCGTATAAAGCCAGCCAAGTCGCCTGGGCCGGATAGAATTCCTGCATTAGCACTTAGAGAACTTGCTAACAAACAGTGTGTACCACTGTCCATCATATTCCAAAAGTCCTTAAAAGAAAGCAAACTCCCGGAAGAAGGGAAGTGCGCATTCATCGCCCCGATCTATAGAGGTGGTTCACGACTCGACTGTGAAAATTACCGCCCTGTCAGTTTAACTTGCATAGCGTCTAAAAATAATGGAGCGTATTATCGAGAGGCATTTAATGCGCTATCTGGAAAACAACCAAATCCTATGCGCTGCCCAACACGGCTTCCGTCCAGGACGTTTCTGTCTCACGAGTGCCCTTCAGTCGCACGAGAAATGGACAAAGGCCACAGATAAGGGTCATGCAGTAGATGTTGTATTTTTTGACTTCAAAAAGGCCTTTGATAGTGTACCACACGGACTTCTTTTACAGAAGATTTGGAACGTAGGAATTCAAGGAAAACTTTTCATTTGGATCAAGAGTTTCTTGTCTTTCAGAGTACAGAGAGTTGTTGTTGGAAACTCTAGCTCAGAATGGGCAAAAGTAGAAAATGGTGTTCCACAGGGTTCTGTTTTGGGCCCCCTACTCTTCCTAATCTACGTGAACGACTGTCTCAATGACCTAGATTGTGAAGCCGTCATGTTTGCAGATGACATTAAAATATGGACTGAAGTCAGCTGCGCTGATGACGCAAAAGGGTTACAATCGAATATCAACAAACTAATTGCCTGGTCGGCTAGGTGGCTTCTTAAGTTTAATGTATCCAAGTGCGTGATCCTACACATTAAAATATGGACTGAAGTCAGCTGCCCTGATGACGCAAAAGGGTTACAATCGAATATTGACAAAGTGCCTGATCGGCTAGGGGGCTTCTTAAGTTTAATGTATCCAAGTGCGTGATCCTGCACATAAGCGCCGGTCAAAAAGTATCTCTGAGACACCAGGACTTTATTAATGGCACTGCATTAAAAGAGGTAGAAACATACAAAGATCTGGGTATGTGGAAAACTGCGAATTTGATGCCCTCAGAACACTGTAAGAAAGCAGTCCAGAAGGCAACATGAACACTACATTGGATCAAACGTGCGTTTAAAATATTACCCCCTGATCTCTTCGGAAACGTCTATGGCGTCTTTGTGAGACCGCATTTAGATTACGGAACACCAGCCTGGATACCATGGATGAAGAAAAAGGTTGACCTCCTCGAACAAGTGCAACGGAGAGCAACGAAGATGGTTGACGGTCTTAAGACTTTACCGTACCAAGACAGATTGAAAAAGCTCGACTTATTTCCTCTTTCCTACAGGCACTTACGGGGTAGCCTGCTCTGGACATTCCGGATTATCCGGAGCCATTATTCCTCCCTGAGATCGGAAGGTTTCTTCGACTTTGCCTGCACGACTCATCTGCGTGGTCATCCTTACAAGGTTAATAGCGAACGCACGCGATTGAACTTCAGAAAGTTTTGTTTCAGCCAACGAGTGGTACGACCTTGGAACTCGTTACCAAGCGAGACGGTTACCTCTGACAGCATTACTGATTTTAAAAGAAGGCTTGATGGCATTATATTTGACAAAAGAAGACTGTCACAACATGATGACCTAAAACCAGCCTTTTAAAATCTTTCGGGCTTTACTTTTCTTCCACAATTTTTCGCCTATGGCTGTGAAAACGCATTTGAAGTTATGTTATGCTTTGACTCAAACATTTTTTAATGTTCACCATTTTATATTGACTGTACACATGCAATGATAACTTAACATTAATAGGGTCATCAAGGGCAATGCCTGTGACCCTTCAAAATATACAATATACTTTCAAGAGCAAGATTAAATATCTTATAAAGAAGGGACAGAAATATATTATTTGCATCAGCCTTGAGAACACTGACCGGGACGCCATCTGGTCCAGGACTGTAAGATTGACGAAAACGCCGAATGGTTACGGTCACGTCCCAGAGGGTAAAAGTTATGGTTTCGAGGACGTTACCGGTTCAAACCCGGATGTTAGGAAAGGAAGTGACAGAATGTTCACTAAAAGATCTAGACAAGAAAGCATTGAAGTTATCAGCTGTCAACTTAGCGTCAGCTGGAGAGTTTCCTAAGGCGTCTTGAAGTACGGGATGCTGTGCTTTTTCTCTGCGCTTTTACTGTTCGTGAAAAGAATTTCGCAAAATTTAACGAACGGTTTTCGGAAAATTTGACCTCATTGGGTAGTTGTTTTCAGACAGCCTCTTAGCCTCTTCAAAGATTTGTTGGCTCAAGGGCAGTGCGGAAGTGTCGTTTTGTAGATGAAAAGGACGGGAGAGTCTACGCAGTCGACGGCGGAATGATAAAGGAAGGTAGACTTCATCCTTGACATTAATTATTTCTTACGGGGAACAAAACGAGAAACGAGTGGTCCTAGAATTTGGTACAATATATCAGTACAAAAATTCACATCCAAACACACAAAGAAGTTATTCCAATCGTGGGAATTTAGATGTGTTAGCATTTCCCCCATATTTTCTGATCTGAAATCACGGAAAAAACTATATTTTTTGGGAAACGTTTTATCAGCCTCGAGTTCAAGTGTAGAAAAACTATGGCTTGGTCAGAACTCGCAAGTGGATTTAAAGGTGACACTGACAATGGCTGACAACCTCTACAGAAAATAAGATCAAGTATGTTTGATCCTCGGGTGGGAAAATCAACTACCTGAACCCACATACCAATATCTATGGCCTCAAGTAGGTCTTATAACTTTCTTTGATCGGAAGGTGGAAACCAATGAACTTCAGGAAGATTTATGTCACCTGCAATCAAGCTTTACTTCCAACTTAAGTCAGATGCGGCGTGAAATGCCTGCGAGAGACAAAGATCGTAATCCTCACTGGCATTGGGGGCGATAGACACAACCAATGAGTAACGAGTAGTTATCTTTTAGAACAACTCGGAGTCAACAGCTCTCTTCTACCTCGGTAAATTGTCGATAGTCCAACGGCAGAAATGTAAGTGGTTGCTGAACATAGATACAGGTTCCTCCATCACGGCCCTCGTGTCGATCATTCCGAATGTAAGCGTAGCCTAGAATATAGGGTTCGGAGTCGGATACACAGGGTGATGCCCATGACTCTGTAACTTTAACAATGTTTGGGCGGTGGATAAAAACCAGAGTCTGGAGCAAAGGCATCTTATTAGGCGGAAATCTGGCACGTAGGACGGTTATATTAAGCGGGCACGTTTTCGGTTTCTGAAACGGGAAAATTAGGCTGTCAGAGTGACTGCCTACGGCCAAAGAAATGCTCCTTTACTTGAGCTATCTGTCTATCCCTTATTTGGAGATGTGCCTTGCCATTGGTCCTTCGTGTTTCCGGTTCGCGTTTTCATTCGCTCTTTCAGCCTGTATTCTGGTTAAAAAAATTGAATGCAGACCTCATAGGGTTGATTTTTTCTGCAGCAGGAGCTGTGCCTGTGCTTCGTTTCCAGGATGATTTTAAGAGGGCTTGGTCGAGGATTTGAATCAGCTGTTGACAGAGCCTTCCCTATTCTATATGCCTTGAAAATGTGGACGGACTTGCCGACCGTTAGCAACGATTTGCATACAATTGAAGGAGTTCCAAGTCATGTTTTACTCGCTCCTTTGAAATTATTGACGCTGACTCAAGGACCCCCTTTATGATTACATTATGATTTCGACTCAATCGAGCGCCCGTTTGCAACTCAGGTCTTTTAACTGAGTGAGTACTTGTAACCAGTTCACTCTGTCCGATAGGTCCAGATGATGTGGGGCGGGCTGGAGCCAAATCCGTGTACGACTTGGTCTTTGAAGACCTTTTCCTCTTTGGCCTTACAAACTCACCAACCTCTTCAACATCGCATGTTGGTGCAACATCCAGCAGCAATGTATCGCTTGGTTGTAAGGCCAGATTATTGCTTATGCTGCCTGAGCTTAGTGATGATGGTGTGCAGCAAGGACTAGATGGGACACCCTTTCGAACTTGCGAACCATCCTCTGGTTTACTGGGCTCAGTAAACGCGATGGCTTTTATGTGAGTATTAGGTTAGCTTGAAGAGGCTATAAGTGCATAGGAATTTTGCTTTGCGGTAGGTTTTTTACGGACAGGAGATTATTTAACAGGTGGGCAAGAAAAAAATTTTTTAAGTTATCTTTTTCTTGCCTTAGATTGCCTACCTCTTGCTCCATCCTTAAGAATTTATGTACGAAGGCTGAAACACCCCATATAAGTTTTATCTTCGTAAGTTACATTAAATGAGCTTACTAGACTTTTTGCCTATTTAGCGGGAGGTTAACAATTAGCAGAATAACGATGGTTGCAACTATTTTCTGCTAGTTTATTAATTCGCTGATCAAAATCCCCTGCCAATATGGCAAAATGGTTAGAGGCTTCGATAGACGGTTCTACGCGATTTTGTGGTGCATTTGCGAAACTAGAGACTAGAAATTTGCCAGCTTGAAGGACTAGAAATTCGAAACCGATTTCAAACCAGGCGCCAAATTTTTTCTCATTGAAAGGTAAAAATCAGCCCCTTGACCATTGCTGAAGTCCGATTAGATTCTGCTGCAAATGCTCCACCTCAGCTACAGTTCAGATAATGTTCAATAACTTAATATCATTCACAAAAATGGCGACATCACAATCCAGTCCATTGACGCAATCGTTGACGTAAATACTGAACAGAGTAGGGCCAAGAACGGAGTCTTGAGGAACAATAATTTTGACCTCAACCTACGCCGACTACTGGTCACCAACATGAACAGTGGAGCGCAGCCAAATAGGAAGCTTCGGATACATTTCAGGAGATAACCACTAACGCCCACTTGGCTGAGCATGCGCAGGAGTAGCTCATGTGGGACATTATCGATCACCTTCTTAAAATCAATGTACGCTATTTGTAGCACATTTCCTTCATCAACTGCCCGCGTCCAACTGGAATTGGTATGCTGCAGTGAGAAAGTACTGTGATTTTGGTGGCAACGTATGATGGTTCAGAACGCTCCTTGTCGTGGGAGAGATCATACAGCAGCCGGAGCCACTGTTTATAACTATCAGGGAGGTGAGACAAGAGGAGCTCATCGTAGATAGGAGCGTCAAAACGAAGAGGTGACAGTAGACGTCACGAGATCCTCGCCGAGATGCGACCTTGCTGAGATGGACACTCGTAATCCATTTCCTCAGCACATTCATTAATGAACGGGAGGAATAGAACGGTAAGAGCACGGAAACTTCCGGGACTCCACTCGCTGTGAGTGCTTGAAGATTGTTCACTCCGCTTAAAAAAACTCATTATGTGTCTTGGTGCGTTACGGATGATCAGGCTTAGGGGGGAGGATTGACGTAAGTCTAAATTCGAAGTATAAATATAGTAGTTGATCAAGTGCTTGACCGATGAAGACATAGATAACGAGGCGTGGCATATGATATTCACGTGCCTATTAAAGTATTTATTTTTTTAATTTTTTAAGATATATTTTCTTCTACATATTTTGCTGGTAAGATTTATCGTTTTTTGCTTTCTAGATCGCTTTTCTCAAATTCTTACTCGTTTGGTGTTCGTGTTGTGTTAGGTACGTTGGCGATTGTCTAAGGAACTAATATTGTAATGCCCGTTCCTCTGTTTGGCAAGCCTACAACTACATTTTTAACTGCAGTCTTGGCAGTGTATCTCTTATTAACTTTAAAGTTCCACGAACCACCTTTTCTGATTTCTTTCCATTGTAGCGACTGTGTTTCCTTTTACTTTCTCGTATTATTTGAATTCCGTCATTTATTAGTCCAGTCCTCTCGCTTCCCTATGTTAACTTCTTTTTTATAACATTATTTATCTTTTCAAGGCTTTTTTTGCCATATTAGCATGTGAAAAGTGGCGGGTTTATGGGTGTTCTTTATCCTCTTTTTACCCCCTGACTTTATAGATCTCCACAACCTGTGCAGCGTAACAAAAACCGAATTTCTTGATATTGGCTGCAGTGCAAGATGCCTGAGGTAAAGCCTGAACGGATACTGAGTTGCAGCACGGAAGACAAGGTGCGCTGTTCGTTGCCTATATTAATTCTATTTTTTTAGCGAACTTTTAATTCCTATAGTCATGATAGACATTTTGCAGACTATACCAAAACATTTGCAGACCCCATTGGATGATAGTTGCAACGTGTTTTGTTTCAGCTTTTCCTTACGTGCCGCGTCCTGTTGAGTTTTACTTCTTGCTGTGGGCGAAACCTCCTTTATATTATTTTACGCATGGATTGGTTTATAGTCTCCGGCTTAGATTTGCCTTCGTTCTCTTTCGTGGACCTAAACTGCACAGAGGGAGTTTAGTAATTTTTTTCGTAGTATAAACTTTAGAAAAGATACTGCTCTATCACCTGCATCACCTGCCTCTCAGTAATGCCGGGGACTATGAAACTGATGGGTTTCGAGTACAAACTTGTCAAAACTGAAGGAACACTAAGATGAAAACTTGTGATCACCAGAATGGCAGTCGCACTTGCCTCAGGACTCGTCCAGGAATCTTTTTCGGAGCCTATGAAGACAACGACAAATGATTAGTTTTGTAGTCTGGCAAAGTCGGTGTTGAATGTAGAGAGATGGGGTTTATGGATGGGCTGGAGCCACAATGTCTAACTCATTGGTCTCTAGGTGTGATGGCCGTGTGTCTTTGGCTGAAAACTAGGCTGTGTCATCTGGTTGCGTGAGCTTAATGTGTGCCAATATGTGGTACATCAATTTTCTGTTCTCAGAGTTTGTATGGGGAACCCGAACCTCCATTAGCTCTATCCCTGTGTTGTTTCCTACCCGCGAAGTCGAATTCGTGTTTTTCCAGGGTGGGAATAGAGACTTAAGACAGCGGATTGCCTCTCCGAACGACCCTTATGTGCTCGCGTATTTGTAAACCGGGTCATACTATTGGGTTTGCGTAGTGAGAAACAGTTGCGGGATTAAATTTGATAAACAGCACCCGAGTGCCCACCTGCGTCCAGTTGGTCCTTCGTTTACATGACTGTGAGAGAGTTACCTTTTTCAGCTCTTGTTGAACCAATTTGCAACAGGGCTGAGGATATAGGAACCCGTTGACAGTTCTTTGAGCTGATCATTTATTCAACCATTAAAAATAAATAAAGTTCCACGACAGAATTTAAATCGTAGCATAGGAAGTTTGCTTTTTAAAGGTCCCTCGTTTCTTCCTGCATTTGTTCAGGCCGTCAGTTTAGGACATCGCGCGTCCTATTCGATAAGGGTAAATGCGAATGATGAAATGACGAATACCTGTGAGGAATTGGGAGGCAAAATTTTTATAAGTCCTTGAACACTCCCAAATAAGATTCCATTTTATTTTATCCATTTACCTAGAGTTTGACTGGGGCTACCTCTCAAGGCAACGGTTGGCCGGAGGGGGACTCTGAACTTGTATCTTTAGGGTAATCCACAAATCATGCTCCGTGCTCTGTTAGTTGGTTTCTTTCACTGCCATCCGCCTAACGGAATCACGTTTTCCCACCCGAGTCAATTTTGAATTCTAGTTATTTGGTTGATCATTGATTTCGCCAACGAGGGCGTCATTTGTTTGTAGGACTACTGCTTGGCGATGGGGGCTGGGCCCTCGCGCTGTAATCGACTCGGTTCATAGCGGTGGCCGCTCCCGCTTTGTCAGCAGGTAGTACCTTTACGATAGGTATGCTACCTCATGAAATTTTAACTAAAATTCTAAAGTTTATTTTTGATTTGAACAAATTACGTAAATGGGTTGTAATATTTATTATCATGCAGTATAATCCCAAGATATCTCAGTCACGTCGGGATGGCGGCTTTTGAACGCACTTCCTTCTGACAACCTGCGAAATCACACCCTAAAATGACATCACCCCATTGATTTTCAATGCCCTTATAAATTCAATAATTTTATGGAAACATTGTCACAAAAATATTCTTTTTTCTGCTTTTTAATAGCGAATTGCGCCTACTTAAAGTTTTATACTGGAAAAAGCGGTATCTTTAGGTTGTAGGAAACTTTTTTCAATCCCTCAATAATGCACCCGAACTGCCGTCACACGTGCATTCAGAGTTTTCAAACAACAGGCTGCATGTTTTCCCTGTAAGGAAAATTCTACATTTCTATGCACTTTTAAGACGTAATGCAGGGACCGTAAAATTTTACACTGGATGTGGACAAAGTTGAATACTTAGCTAGCCTCAGGACAAATACTATGTTCTATAAATGGAATTTTCATGATTTTAGACCACCTCAAAATTAAAACCTTTTTAAAACCGAAAAATACCATTTTTACAAGGACGAATTTGGAAGAAGACGTAATTTGCTACTAAATAAATGTAAAAATAATTTTGCGGCATGTTTCTATATAAATATATATTTGAATTTGTAGGACCATCGAAAACAAATATTTAAAGATCATCCTACTTAGCGAGTCGTTTTTTACAATGTACTTTTCGCAGTCGGTCATAAAGAATTTCTTTCAAAAGCCCGCATCCTGCTGCATAATAATTAATATTACAACCCTTAAATAATTTCTTGTAAGAAAACACATTTTAGGATTTTGGTGAACATGTCATTAGATAGCACACACATTTTTTATTTCCTCGTTGCATCGACTTCCACAGTACGTATTATCCGTGTGCTTATTCGTCCTCAATAGGAGGGTGGTCTTTTGGCACATAGTATGGTGAGTCTGATGGGTTATGTAAATAATTACTACCATGACCTCAAGGGCAGCGATAAAACCGGTTGTTTCCCACTGACACAGTATCAGGTCGTCTTGTTATAATCAGATTGTTTCGTGAGATTTTCTGATCTATCGCCTTTGCTCAAAACCTGACCGTAAAGCAGCGGTAGGAGGCAAACTTATCTATGATCGTTAACCGTCACTATTTTAAAATGCTCTCGTCGGACTTGATGATATTTGGTAGGTCAGTCAGTGTCTTGCGCAATCTGGAAGCACTGCCACTACAGTGTCCGTTTACTCCGCAACTAACTTTCACGGATAACTATTCCCCGTCCGTTATCCGTTGAAAAACTAGGCATCCAACAGGTTCTCTAGCGCTCAGCAATGAAACGAGGACTTCTTCGAGAAGAAGACCAAGACGGCAACAGCACCCCTGTCGCACATTGACAATGTCGTGAGAGCGTCAGAAAAACGCCTTTTAATCCTGTAACAATATTGCCTCAAGTGTCCAAACGTAAATGGCCTGAATACGCGTGCCACGCACCACCTGGTCCGCGCATGGTGGATCAGGTATTCACAGAAACAAGGGATGCGACTCGGATCTCAACTGAGTGGGCGTGCTATAGGGGGCAAATTTAGAAAGCACCATCGCAGCTGGACGAATGTCCGGGCCTGTCACCCATCTGAGGCTGGGATTGGGCGCAGTGGCTGGCTTAGCTGAACAACTCGTCTAGGCGTGCCATACTCGACCTGTCTCCTCGCACGATTTACCAGGTTTTCAATAAACAGCGGTGGGAATGTGTGACTGCAACCGTTTACAGGAGGCAAAGGAAAGGCGGTATTAATGGAAGCCTAAAGTTCCTCGGAATAGCGCGGTCATTTATTTTTTTCCCTACCTGTCCTCACGGTAAGTTGATTTTTGAAGTCCGTTTTGGCCAGAGGTAGGATGTAATCGGTAACACAATGATCCCGAACGGTTTTATTCCCACCTAACCTTGGGTTTTGCTTTTTCCGCTACTTTCTCTGCAAACAGTCATGCGTGTCAGTGATGTTGACCAGGGTGGTGTGCCTGTAGGACTGAATACGCATTTTCGCGCTGATCGGTGAGCTCCATATCTAGTATTCTCACAGGCACCTTAATGGCGACAAGCATTACTAATCTGGAAGCCTTATCTTTGTCACTTCCACACAATGGTCTATTCAGATATCAGCTGGTAGATCATGCGCCCTGGCCCAAAAAAATCCACGTTGAGGTGGATGGCCAGCTTGATCAAAGGTTTCTCCGATTGGGCGTTGAGGTACCGCCGACTGATAGCGGCAGCTAAGCCAAAAATGGTCATTCCATTCCCCTTTTTCTTACCTGTAGTACTTCTCTTCGTGATTTACCTAAGTGACAACTGCTACTTTTCTTCTTTAGGCTTTTCCAGCTAGTAATCTCCTCAAGGTAAATGCCTTCTACAAGTGGAAATGTGAAGAGGCTGGAGCCAAGCAGGCCTTTGTGATTTTTAAGGTAAATTCTCCTCAATCCATTAGCCGACTCGTAAAATTCTAGTTCGGTCAGGCCTACCAATTTAACCGCCTCGATATCGGCAATGAGGGCTCGGCCTTTGTTGAGGTACTGGTCTCCCGGTCAGCCACCGATGACACCTTTGAGGTATTTCTGCATGTCCTCCTTACTGTCACTGCCATTTATCTAGGTCCTCCTTCCCTCCTCCTCCTTTATGTCTCCCATGGATGCCAAGCAGGGTAAGGGTCTGAACCGCGTGCGCATCTTCGGTGGCGAGGAGCTAACCAAGTCCGTCGCCGCCCAGAAGTGGGACGTTGTAAAGGTGGTGTGCACACAGCCCTTCAGCAAGGCCATCCAATACGGCCTCGCATTCATTCGATTTTATCATTTGGCAGAGGAGGCACCTGCAGAGGAGAAGGGTGAAAAGGTGAGGGGCGCATGGTTCTTTAAAGGTTTGGGGGAGAGAGTTGGCGAACCCTCTACCTCAACTGCTGCAGGCGACACTGATGTTTTGAAACCGGGCGGCCTTTTTAAAATGGCGCGTCAAAGCAGCCAAGAGCCAACCACGACACTTGCTCAGAAGTTACTGGAGGAAAAACGCACAGGTTGGTATATGTGCCGTCAGCTGCTATGCACTATCCCACTGCGTTCTAACTGACTCTGTCTGACTAACTTGCCTCTTCTGACTAAACGATAATCTAAACCAATCGACAGTTACCTTCATAACTGCCCAACTAGTTATTTCACTGCATTATTAACGAGCAGCTGGAATGTGTGATCTGGCAATATGAAAAAAATTGTATACACCGACTTACGCGGCCTCAACAATGATTGCTGCAGCCAACGGAAGGGGACTGGGGCTGACTCAAGTACCATTGTATGGAACTTACCTGCCAGTTGCTTCGTACTCCGGTGTGCCAGAATTCTATGGAGAATTTTCCCAGCCATCCGTGGCAATGCTATTTGAAAATAAAACCAACATAATATGTATAACTGCGCTGAGAGTCGACCTCACTCTCTTCTGTCCGAACTGCTCAGTCAACTGATGCTGACATTGTGAGAGGTGAATGCTTGCTAAGGTCAAGGATTGTTTGTTTAGAGTCGACATCACACTCTCTTCCCCCTACCGTGCACCTGCCTGTCAACCAACTGATTTTGAGAGCTGGTGCAGTGGATCCTAATGGACATAATCTTTCGTGAGGGAACTTTTATGCAGAGGGCAAAACAATAAAAAAATCAGGTTGAGGTTGAAACTTATGATAATACAGTGTGCTAACAGGGCTACTTCAACGTTCATTCTGACTCAGAAGTGTAGCTAAGCCACTATCGAGTTCGAAGGATTGTCTTTATTATCGTTTTAAAAGAGACCGCGCTTTTGATGTGTAACACTTGATGAATTTTGTGAAAAATTATTACAGACTTTTTAACTGTTAGCTTTGATATACAGCGGCTGACATAATTCATAAAAAAATTCATCTGACCAATAAAATGCCTTGAATGCATCAGTTTTCACCACTGTTTTGTTACTTTTGTCTAGTGTCATTTTTGGAACGAAAACCAATCCGGATTAGGAATGTATGTCTATAGGATGTCCTGCCAATCCTAGTCTGGATCGAGTTGTTTATTTGGCCATTTTTCTGTTTACTGCACATAACCGGTAAAATTCAATAGAGTTCGAAAGACTCCCGTCTTATGCGCTGCAGTAAGTACAACCCACCTTGCTCTAGATGCTGTTTCGTGCAATATGGGGTCTTCATTGTAGACAAGTTGCAGAAGATAGACCATTATAGATTTTAACAAAAATTTTGACTTACCCTTTTTAACCTATATTAAAATCCTATCATCCGTAAAGTAACTGAAATTATGCCACGGCCACGTAAAACGAGTAGGTTTGACCTGTCCTAGGACTCCTGTTTGCCTTAAAAGTCACAAGTCTCTCGAAAAGCGAAAAATTTGCCCCTTTCCTATGGTCCGCCCGTCGCCATACTTGTGTGCATCTTTTTTAGTTACGCCACCGACTTCACCTGCGGCGATCGCCTCAGCACCACCACCACCATCATCCCTGTCACGTGCACCGACAAGCCCGTCGGCCGCAAAACCTGCCAACCCGAAGGGATCCGCCGCCACCAGTGATGATGCCCCTGCTGCTGGCAACAGTGGATCGTCTGTTGAGCCCCCTTCCACGAGCGGCAGTCGAAGGCCCATCCTCTCGGGCGTTGTGGTTGCCTTCAGCGGCTACCAAAATCCCTTTCGGTCAGAATTGAGGACCCTTTGTCTCCGCCTCGGTGCAAAGTACTGCCAGGACTGGACAGACCAGTGTACTCACCTAATGTGAGTCGTGTCACATGCTCCACGCTTGTTTCTACCCTTTTAGTAGCTTTGTAGGTAAGTTTGCGGAACACCTATCCGATTGATGCACTGAACCAACACGTGGGCTAGATTAGGGTATGGCATTCGTTTTTGGGGATGCGCACCCGTAACAATGCCACACATGGGGGTGTGTTGGCACGCTCACGCCTCGCTAGTCACCTGCACCATCTCGAACTTTCATTCTTCTTGGCTGATTCATGACACCCGGAGGAGGAGGGGGAGAGTGCGACAGATACAGCACAATTATACTGTTACTATAAGTTAACTCGTGCGCAATTCACCGTGCTTGCGCCTGTAGTGGATGGAGGACACGGCAGACTTAACTGAGATCGACGGTCATGCTGTCTTGTATGCTGCGTGCAGTACGAAGCTCTCCATCATACTGCCAGACAGCATTTGAGTTATCAAACCCGACCTTAGATGACTGTGCGAGCGGTAAAACCTCCTTCTTGCCCCTTACAAATTTTGTACTTAATGCGCTTGGGCCTGAGCTAACCTACATTAATGACGTCGCTGCGTTTGTTGCTCCAGGTGCGGTGATTGGCGGCAGTGAACTTGACCCGTGGCGGAATATCCTTTATCCTAGAACGGCCTCCATGTCTTGATGAAACCAGTTTTGAGCTGACCTCTTCCCATCGCCTCCAGGGAGGTGTTCGCGTTGGATTTACGGCAACAGCTGATTATTCCTGGGGAGGATGACAAAGAACATGTCCAAACCATCCCACCCACCTTTCTGAAGTGGCATGCGATATCCTAGCTATGGTCACAGCGAGGGCCAAATGTCTTGTCCCAGACAAATTAAAGGGTGAGGGACCGACTGAACTTTCTCGTGACTTGAATTCATTGGGCGTAATTCTATGACCACTGAGGCTTAATGTCTTATCAGTCTGTGGGCCTCTGAGTCTTATCATTGCCAGTGGACTGGCTCCGTTTCTTTTAGGAGCACTTACATAGCAAAGAACCAACGATCACAGTAAAGTTTACTAGTAGTCTTGGAATTCTAAAGTGAATGCACTGTCTATAAGACTCAAATTGAAAGCTTAAGACTCTGGTTAGCGCCCACTGAAATTTGCTTTTAAATTCATATACGACAGTTCGACTGTCGATTTTTGACGATGTCCACGTGTGCTCTGCAGCATGATGGTGCAGGGGGGTGACTTGCGCGTGGATTAGTTTTAAGTAACAGTAGACCTGCGCTGCAGCTACCGCACTCCCCCCCCCTCCCCCACCTGATCTCGGTGTCATGACAGAGTCAAGAAGACCGGCGGTAGGAGAGGACGCAGGTGGCTGGCGTGGCCGGAGCCGCCCCTAGGCATACCACCACACCTGACTCGGATCCCACGGGCTGGGAGTGACACAGAGGTCACATTAAGAAGGAGCAATTGCAGCCTGACCCTCAGTTCGCCAGTCAGCCACTCCGCAAAAAAACACACTGGGCTGACCGTGTATTGGGCGCAGGACGGTGACTTGCACAGTATTAGTTTATAGTGAGGTAGACTTTCAAAGCCTTAATCACAATCCCTTTTCCATCACCCACCTTGTTCTGTGTGTGAGACTGTGTCAAGACAACTGGAGCAGGCGCGGACGCATTGGCTGACAAAGCTAAACCGCTCGTCTGAACGTGACACATTTGTCTTAATCCTCACGTAATGTCTCAGTCTTCTATAAGTGTGGTTAGGTTCTTATTTGTCTGTGTGAAGATGCAATAGAGAGTCCATTAAGAAGGGACCATTGAACCTAACTATTAGTCAAATACTACCACGAGGATTGAGTTATTCCGTCAGTTGTCAACCTCTCAAACCAGGACTCTTAGCGCATGAGAACCACAAGAACTCCACCTAAACGCCCTACGTTTGTATTTATACGGGATCCGCGAATGCGAGCAGGTACCTGCATGTACAACAATTTTTTTAAAAAGATCAGAAGACAATCAGTTGGTCCTTTCCATATTCTTCTGAACAATGATTATCGAAAGAGAGGATGACGGAACTGCAACAAGACCTTGTTCGCGTTTCTTATAAGCGTTAGCAATGTTCAATGCAGGTGCTAGCTTATTTTTTATTATTCCGATTATTCCAATTTCTCAGCCAGTTCTACAGAAGGTTGACGTGCATAGACAATTGAATTGGTACCTTAGAACTGATTGTGAGCTCACCCAAAGAGTGCTAGCGCGTAAGAGACGAAGTTACTATTTGGGAGTGACTTTCGTTGGCGCGGCGTGACTGTAGATCTCAATAATGGCAAACCTGGCAGACCTGCGGCTTATTGTTGCTGGTCTGAACCAAGCACTGTGAGATTTCAAATAGCCTTTTTGGTTAGGCGGACTGTGTTACGGAGTTTTCTTATGTGTTTGCTTTTCAATACCTGACAGCCGTCTGTGTGCGACGACATTGCGTAATTTTCTATCTGATTGGCTGACTGTGCTCAAATTACGCACGACTCCGTTAAGATTGTGCAATTGACGAGGCAATCGGAACACGACGCAAACCATCTACTGCACAACGGGTCTTGCGTTCTGCACAGCAAAATTGTAGCCATACGTTTTTCCCTTCGATCTTTTAGTATTTATGGGGTCTTAAAGAGGTGCGAGTCATTTCAGACATTCTAAAATTTCCTTCGGAACTCTCGAGGTATCAACGAAAACCCGTTTTCAGGCAAAATGTCGAGGTGTAGGGCTTGTTCGCTAGATGATGGAAGGTTAGGAAGGGTAAAATCGGCATTTCTATGGTGCGGGTGCTAGGGATAAAAGGGGGTTCATGATTGTGATCGAAGTATGCCGTACTTGAAAGGGTTAAATTGGGTCCGTATGATCGTACAGAGCCAGGAACCTACAGTTGAAGGACGGATGACTGATGAGACGTGTCATAGGCCGTTGCAATTCACAAAAAGACCGATATTCTGTTTTATGCGTTTCTATACTCATGCTATGCCTCGGGAAGCCATCAAAAATGTTTTGTGTGGGTCATAGAATTACCTTTAACAAGGATCCATAGGAAACAACCACCGCCCTCAACTGAGTGCACCGAATAGGGAGTTGTATCGTCGATTAGCTTGTGTATGTGCAGCGATACAAGTCCCAAGGCGTCGGCATACTCACACGAGCAGCTCGTGCACGGGATACAGCAAACGTTGATCTTTTGGTATGAAAGGAGAATGTTGCCCTTTGTAAGATTTGCATGCCCACACCACCTAGCTGCTGTAACAGGTATTCCCAAATCAATTTTATACAAGGTAGCATTAGAAGTGCCTGAGTCACCCTGCGTCTTCCGCCCTGCTTGCTGATCTCGGTCCCTCACGACTGAAACAATTTCTTACGAATCATATTGATTACCCATTAGACTTGAATCAATGATAAATATGCTAGCATGTTCCTAATCTTGTCTTCTTGGCGCTGTCAGTCTGGTCGTCGGCTACTCGACACGCGGTGGATATTAAAATTGTCTTCTGTGAGGTTCCGTTTGTTGTTTCACCAAGTATTTTCAACTGGAATTACCCAACCAATTAGTCCAAAATGCAAAGTCTATACGGTAGTGGACCACAGCTACTATTTTATAGTATTTCTAAATTTAGGAGTCTTTTTCGAGCCAACCGTGTTGCCATACCGGTGCCCAGTCACGCATATACGTATTACCATTGCGTGGTCACCCAATGACTATTTTTCAAACCTGAGAACCTGTTTACCCCGTAGATAGTACTTACTAAAGACTGCGATGCTGTCCGCAACCCGTGAACGTGCGAGGTGGCCCCCTCGTAAGCTACCAGATAGGTTCCATCTTCTCGGGGTCTCCGCCGTTGTGCTTCTGTTTAGGTTCGATCGTCACCTCCAAGCGCTAAGCCTGAGCTGCTATTTTACGCGGGAAGTTGACTATTCCCCTTCCACTTTATATTATTTATTAATTTGTGCAAGGTGGTGACGCCGTCCACCGATTATGCAAACGTGTTTTCGAGGTAAATGAAGGCTCGCCTTAAATGGTCATCTCGATTACGTGGATACATGTTTTCTCCACTGGCATTGTTGCTAACTCATAAATCAAGACGCACCAAAAGTCTAAGTTACTGTTCGACTACTTGCTTGTCCGTGTCCTGCCTTCTCTGTCTAGTTTCTTATTTCCGAGTACTTTCTGGCTGCCTCAAATACAGGGTTTTTCTTCATACCCTTCACCACTATTATTACCATAAATTCTCTTGTTTTTTTGCAGCTGTGCGTTTCCTAACACGCCCAAGTTTCACTTAGTGCGTGGAAAAGGCATAATTGTCTCTCACAAGTGGATCCAAGCATGTAATATGGCCAAAAAGAAGGTATCCTGGCGCCCTTATCGTATTGGTCGAGCCCCCAGTCCAGTTGGCCACGTTTCAGACGACAATGATGAGAGCCAGAATGACTCGTTCTCTGAGTGAGCTACACTAATTAAACATGCTTACTTAACATTGTGAGTAGCATTTGTTTTACCAAACTAATTTACCCGCTTAGTTTCTGTTCCTGAATCCCGCGACGTAAAAACCATATGCATTTAGGTTTGTTTTATGTATTTTAAGTCCGTATAAACCCTTCCACATTTATTCCTCTGACGTTTCGGATCCTCCCACAAATCCATCATCAAGAAAAGTCACAGATAAGGGCGATAAACACATTTGAGCCGCAGTCATTATGTGAGAATCCGAAACGTCCAGGGAATAAACGTCTCGTTACAGAATTTCACTTTTCTACTGAGTCTTGTTTTTTTGGGCCGTTTTATCAAACCTCCGTTTGAGAACCTTTTGTATTCGGTCTTTTAAATCATTTTTTGCAGGAACTGAGGCTTTCGCCCTTGATTTCCGCATTCATATCCATAAATAACATTAGAATCAATTTTTACACGCGAATATGTGCAAATTGTAGTCGTTGGTGTGTATGAGCCAAACACAAACTGCCGCCACTGAAAAATTATTTATTATCTATGCATTTATTTATCTGCAAATGAGTGTCTAGTTTGCATTTAGATGTTTCTTATATTGCAAATATCGCCTAACGCCGTAAGTTTATTTCGCTTTTCACCTTGCTATCCTTGTTGTCATCTGCTCCTCTGTCTGCCAAAATTCGTCGATATGACTACCACGAGTTGAATGTATCTTAAATGTTTGAGGTTTCGCAATGGCGCTTTTATGTTCTCATATCCTTAACGGCTGATTTTTCTTTTATGTCTCTCCGTATCCCTTTTGCCCGCGTTGTGGATATGCTGAAACAGAGGTCAGTTTTCCTTCTTTATGGTTTAGCTGACTACTTAAATGATCCCTTCCAAACTTATGCCTCCAGTTTCTTCCGATGTCCTGCTAAGAAAACTCTTTTATTTGAACTGTAGCCTCAATGATTGCAGAAGATGAGGTAGATGAATGGAAACCAGGAAACTCTGACGTTGGAGAAGACGATGAATCTGAATCGATGGATTCAGATGCCTCCGCTGAGGCTGAGGAGGATGAATTTGAGGATGCTGATGACAACGCTAGCGGTTCTGACACTTCCCCTGCCAGACGCCGAAAAGCACCTGCATCGGCAAAGGCTCCAAGCAAGAAAAAGCGGAGGGATGCCGGCTTTCCTGGCCATATTCGTGAGTTGCGATCCGTCTTTTATATCCTTTGAACTGTTTGTCACTGTTGTCCAATTCTGCATTCATTTTCAAAGGGTATGACAATTGCTCTTTATTAAATGGCTAAAGAACATGTTTCGGCTTGGTAAAACCACATTTTAAGCCTTTTGGATTGAATGAAACCGTAGATAAACGGTGTCGCCCGAAACCCGAGGAAGTAGCTGCTTTGTCCATGATTCTGACTAAAAGAGTAACTAAGAATATTTTAATAAAACATGTGTAGGCGAAACCTGTTCATTTAAAGCATCTTGACAGCGAAATTATCTATTTCTTGTTGTTAGGCCTTTCGACCACTGAAAAATTAGGCGATTCAGCGTGAAACCTGTCTATAATTTATGTCATGTGCAATAATTTTAACACGTTTTACTGTTCAGAAGAAGAAGAAGAATAGGCGATCACTGAAACATTGTGTTTATTGGCCATCACGTTTCGGATTCCATCTTGAACCCATCATCGGAGACTGTTGCAGTTTTGTTACTCTCTCTAACAGGGTGTGTCATAATCACAGTTTCGACCTTAATATAAGCAGAAGAGGGCGTTCTTGGTCGCAATCAAAATTTATTTTATACTCTGGAGGTCGCTTAGGCTATCATGACCTTCATTTTGTGGCCAATATAATCCCAGATATTTTGGTGAAAAAACTGGCCATAGAGAGGAACGTATATTATTCATAACCTTCAGATACGTCACTGAAAAAAATGATGAATTTCAGCGTTATCGTTCTGTTTACTACTCTGGCTCATATCAGCCATCTTGGGTAAAAACATTCCAGATTTTTGCAGTACTATCCAACCGCATCTCAGCTTACGACAACCAAATCACTTTCCTTTCACCCTGTCCATGAACGTCAACACCATCCTCTCGCAAACCGGGGTTTTGCATCGTGGCCTCCAAACAGGATGTCTTACATTCCTTTGCGCCAAAGTGAATTTAGATTTTTTAGTCTACCTAACTCACCTCCTCCTGGGTTCGCGCCAAATCCATCGCCTCATAGCTGAAACCATCCTTCTCCTTTTACTACGCTTCTTTCAGAAGTGAAAGATAAATCGAACGCCCTGGTTTAATGCCTTTCTCTTCTGAAGAACCTCATTGCGTGCTTGTTGGTTCTGAAAACGGACACGGTTTAGGTACCACAGGCTTGGACGCTAAAACCTTTCGTGTTGACTGGCTCATCACTATCCCTCATAATCCATTCTTATATGGTTACTACTTATTTGGCTTTGGTAGCTCAAATTAATTAGTTTAGACGCCTGTAGTTTTGGGTGAGAACTCGCGCACTTACTAGCATCCTCTATTCTGCGTACCGTTAATACTAATCTATAGTCAATCCTGACATACAGTAAACAACTTTTGGACGATGCTATTATTGTCAATGGCTTCAGCGCTTGATATGCAATGGCAGTCCTTCAGCTCATTTACCACCATCGCCTGTCTGGTGTTTTCTTCTTACTAACTTATCATCATTTTCGTGGCCTTAAGGCCTGTGCTGTGTCCCTGTATCTGTGATAATTCGCCTTATTACATATTCGAATGTGTCCTTTTTGGGATTTGTTGTGGAAAAAAACTTACCAGTTGCTTGGGCAGATCAGATCGAGTTGGTGTGCAGCTTTAGAAATGAAATACCGTCAGGAATCTTATTGGTGCACATTATCTGCCGAGGATTCTCTTTTGCGTCTTCATTGCTAAATTTCAACAAGAGGACCGCGGAGACACGAAACACTCCCGCGTTTCAAATGGTCTGGGGTCTATTTGCAGGGAGGTGCTCATAGTAAGCTCTATACTCTCTGCAGATTGTTCTTTCAGGGCCTCCACCTCTTGAAGGCCGCTTTTTATCCCCAATTCCCGCCTACCACTTCAGTCATCTCGTGCATTGGCAGTGTTTTTCTATTCATCTGTCTGCATCTTCCGACATGCCTTACGGCATGACGTACACGGGAACCCTGACATGGCCTCACAGACATGTCTGCTGAATCATGTCAAAAACACATCATAAGCCTATCGTGCAAGTTGTTTTGCGCGCTGCCGTGTCCGTCTTGTGTTTTCATCCCCACCCTGCACTTCCGTTATGCCTTCAGCCCTTGTGTTGGCGGCGACAGAGGGGAGATTTATGGGGCCTTGTGTGCGTGCACTGCTTGTTTGGTGTTATTAAATGCATTAAAGGTCTGTTATTTAGCCTTGTTTTGACTGAACTCGCTTTAACACCCTTCCTTGTAAGATTCGGCTGTACGCATTGTATGGCGGTTCTCTATACTCATAATCAGGCCATGAATTACATTTCCGTAAAGTCTGGCGTTCGCAGTTGTCGTAGCAACAATCAGCCTAAGTGGTGTGCGGTGGCAATGTGTCGTAGCAGCTCCTACCAACGCATCCAGTCGGAAATCATGTGGATTATATGCAATAGTGCAGGAGCACATGGGTGGCGTCATCTTTGATATCGCAAATATTTTAACAGGGATTCTTGTTAAGAACGTCAGAGCGCCTCAGCCACTCCAAACGAAAGGTACTTGTACTTACTTTTACTTGTTAAGGTTGCGATCATGCCTGATCTAGCCGGCCTCGATTATGTCACGGATTTTGCTCTTCCACGCATGACGATCCGCGGCAGCATACCTGGTCAGCTCAATCCATTCTCTTCGCCATCGATGGACACCGAATACCGAAGGTCCAAGAACAACTCCCATGTCCTGACGAACTGTGTCCAGCCAGGTTTTGACGTATCCAATTGGGTAATGGGGTCGCTTCAAGGGCAGTCCCACTGAGCTCGTAAGGTGGGCGATGAAGAACGTGCCCAAACCACCACAGTCGTCGTTCTTGGATGGCTTGGCCTTGCGATGTTTGCGCAGCGAGTGTAGACTGTATCATTTGAGACGAATTCTGTATACTTCACTCGGAGGATGGTCCTCAAGCAGTGATGGTCATATGCCTCCAGTTTTCGCTCGTCTTCCACGCGTGCAGCCCAGCATTCACAACCATAGAGAAGGACAGACCGGACAGACGCACGGTATATGCGAATCTTTGTGTCGATATAAATGTCGCCCCGGGTCCACAGGCACTTTCTAACGCTTGAGAAAACCCGACGGGCAACATCGATTCGGGAGACAATGTCATTCTTACTCTGTCCATTCGGCAGCAACATCGCCCCAAGGTATTTGAAACTGTCCACCTCTTCAAGTTGACAGCCACCAATCTCGAGAGGTGCTTTTCCTGGGCAGGGATGCAGCTTGAAAAAACGTTGGTCTTCCCCACGTTTATGGACAAGCCAACTAATTTACCGACTTCATTCACGCGCAACATCATTGACTGTAGGTCACCAAAGTTTGAGGCTAGTAATGCGATATCATCTGCGTAGTCGAGATCAGCCAGCCGGCGTCTGAGTGCAAGCTCAACACCGTCCTCTTCATGCAGTGCCTTTACAGGAATCCAGTAGATAGCGTAGTTGAACAGGATGGGCCACAAATACAACCTTGTCGAACGCCAGACCGGATATCGAATGATTGTGAAAGATTGTTATGGACCAAAACTCGCGCAATGGTTGAGCTGTAATAGGCCTTGATCATGGCGATAATTTCCGATGATAGGCCATCTAGTGCGATTATCCGCCATAAGGATTCACAATGGACGGAATCGAACGCGGTGTCGAAGTCGACAAAGTAGACGGCCGGCGGTTGCTAGTAACTGCGGCGGGATTCAAGGATGCGCCTAAGTGTGAATATTTTGTCTAAACATCCACGCCCAGCACGGAATCCGGCTTGGCTGGCCTCGTCCTAGAGTCGCGCACAGCCTGGAATCGCCTGAGAAGGGCAATAGCGAAGATTTTAGCAGCAACGTCGATAAGACTTATGCCACGGTAGTTTTGCATTTCGTTTTGTCTCCCTTCTTGAGTACAGTCACAAGGATGCCTGAGCCCCAGTCATCAGGAACAATCTCGTCTCTCCACGCCTGTACAATCACTTCATGGAGCCAGGGCGCCAGCCTGTCGACACAAGATTTGTAGATTTCAGAGGGTATAACGTCCTCTCCAGGTGCCTTGTTGTTGCACGCACATTGGCGAAACTGTGGAGTTCAGGCCGTATTACCGTTTTGTTAATAAATTCCAGCTAAGGAAGCCGTCGAGTTTCCACCTGCTAGCTTAATTGTCACAAGTATCTGTGTTGTATTTCCTTATATGCTGGAGTTTTTGCATCAAAGCCTTCGCTTGTCCGGGCCAAAACATTTGCCTCACTGCCCGTGATGTGGACAGAGCTTTTTCAGACGACAGCAATTTTTCCCGCTTAACCTGATGGGTAAAACCGTAAACCTCCGGTGAATTGTCTGTCCGCAAATTGGGTATGACTGGCCTAATGGCAAAGGGGATGACTCGTGAAAAAAGCAACGAAAACAGGGAAGTCTATAGTCAGAACTAGGGCAAGAATCCCACATCAGAGACAATAGGGAAGCGGTAGTACTAGCAGTTGAACTGATGGCCACAGCCGCTAAAACTGCAGTAGCAGCAGTAGTAGTTCTTATAATAGGGGTGGTAGAAGTAATTCTAGTAGTAGTAGTAGTAGTAGTAGTAGTAGTAGTAGTAGTAGTAGTAGTAGTAGTAGTAGTAGTAGTAGTAGTAGTAGTAGTAGTAGCAGATGTAGTCAGTAGTAGTAGTAGTAGTAGTAGTAGTAGTAGTAGTAGTAGTAGTAGTAGCAGATGTAGTCGTAGTAGTAGTAGTAGTAGTAGTAGTAGTAGTAGCAGGAGGAGTAGTAGAAGAAGAAAACAATCTAAATTGAAGAAGTTAGGATTCTGGATGCTTGCTCTCTGCCTCTCTTTCCGCTTGTGAAAAGTTATATCACATTCAGTGGTTAAAATTCACGTCATACTTCCGATTTTAGGTGAATTACGATTTTATTCTGACCATCCTATCGGATTTCAAGAATTTATTTTACGCATTACAGCGTATCCTCTTTTCCTTGAAAGCACATTTACTCCCTTCAACGCCTTTTTACGCGGTTTTAGCTGCCTAGGCTCCGCAAAAGTCACTAATATGGTCCGCTTCAGTTGAGGCGCTTTACCACTTTTTCTTGATCTTCTCTTTCTCCAATAAAAAGACCTCTTCGTCTTGTGTTTGCGCCCTAAGTGGGCCGCGTGGTAGATGCGCTGGACCAACACGGGGGGGGGGGCAAATCAGGGCACTGCGGGTGTTTTTCGGGGTGAGCTCCCATAACAAACGCCGAACATGGGGGGTGGCACGCGTAGGTGCAGGCTCACTCCGCACCAGTGACTCTTGCCGTTTATGGCACTCCATGGGATCTGATTCAGACCTGGCGGCACGGTCAGAAGCGTCTTCTGCCGCGCCAGCCACCTGTGCCCGACCCCGTCTCCGGTCTTTTTGACACCGGGCCGTTAAGGGTGGAGGAGAGAGTGGCGTAGCTGCAGCGCGAGTCTACTATCACTTAAAAGTAATCCACGCGCAAGTCATCGTCCCTGCGCCATCATGCTGTCGAGCATACGATAGACGTCGTCAGACTACGACGGTCGAACTGTCGTGCGTTGTGTTTCGTTATGTAAACTTTTGCCACATGATACTCGTGATGTCTCGTCTCAGTTTCATCAGTCATACCTCTGCACCTCTACTTACCAGGTTTTTTGTGGAATCTGAAACCATTGGTGCTTGTCGCTTTTCAGCTTTTTGTTCCTGTCATCATCGCTACTGACCACATGCTCTTCATTCATGTGCTTGTTCTTTAAAAAAACCATCTAGGTAAATGGACTGCAAAGAAATCCTCGGTGGCAGGTGACGATGACATGAATGGAGATTGGAAACCGGTTCGTCGGAAGAAGGTTGCTGGTATGCAAATGGGTTTTTTGTCCGTGTACTTTTAAAGTAGTTTTCGTTCTCAACATTTGCTAGAATTCTGTACGTTCGTCCTTAGAGGTCTTAATCTAGGGAATAGCGTATGTGACCAGCCACTTCATCGAATAAAACTCGCTTCAGTGAAAGTCCCTCTTTCCTGACTTAATGGTTAAGGGGGATTGGACACGGGAACAATTTATCAGCGTCCCTTCCCTCTTCGAAAGATTTATTTGGACAGGCAGATCAAAAAGCTTGAAGCCTTAATCAGCCGCCACTTTAAACCTTAGTACAGCCTCTAAATTGATGCCTGTCCCTACGATTTCGCTTATTTAGATGGAATTTCGGAAAGTAGTGTCGGAGGGTGCTGTGTGTCTTAATTGCGATTTTATGCCTACAGCAGATGGCCCATCTCTTGAAGTGTTAGCCAACATTCTAAACCGACAAAGACAAGGGAGACCGGAATGGCCATTTCTGGCTTATTAGCCGTCATCAGCCAGTCATACCCAATCCCAAGTGTGGCACACCTGGGATTCGAACCCGCGACCTTTGGTAATGGATTCGAACGCTCTACCATTGAGCCACGGGCTCGTTGCTTTGTCGGTTGCGATCGGGAATATGATGATAGTGTGTGGCTCACCGATCTGCACAAGGAACATTTATGTTCCGTTGTGCCCTGGAACTCAGACTAGAGCCCTCACAGGCGGTCGCATAGCGACGTGTAGCATATGTTGATAATGTGGAACCGACAAAGACAAGGGAGACCGGAATGGCCATTTCTGGCTTATCAACCGTCATCACCCAGTCATACCCAATCCCAAGTGTGGGCCGTTTGCGAGTGCTCTAAAGTGAGCTCCAGCGCAAAACGGAACATACATGTTCCTTAAGCAGATCGGTGTGCTGCACACTATCATCATATTCCTGATCGCAACGGACAAAAAAACAAACCCGTGGCTCAATCTTAGAGCATTCGACTCAATTACCAAAGGTTGCGGGTTTGAATCCCAGGTGGTCTACACTTGGGATTGGGTTTGACTGGCTGATGACGGCTTAAATGCCAGAAATGGCCATTCCGGTCTGCCTTGTCTTTGTCGGTTCCACCTAAACATCATACGCTACACGTCGCTATGCGACCACCTGCGAGGGCTCTAATGTGAGCTCCAAGGCACAGCGGAACATACATGTTCCTTAAGCAGATCGGTGACTCTGTCATGACACCAGGCTCAGGTGGTAGAGGAGGAGCGAGTGCGGTAACGATAAGCGCCGTGGGTTGGAAGGTCGTCAACTGACATTTACACTCAGACCTCGCAGTCAGTCCAATGTGTGTTGTGTGGAGTGGCTGACTGGTGATCTGAGAGTCAGGCGGCGATGGCTCCTTCTTAATGTGACCTCTGGCTATCTCACACATGTGAGATGTTAGCCGTTCAACTCCCTGTTGTGTGAAATCCTGACACTTATGTTTGGGGGTCCAGGTCGTGTACGTAATACACGTAGACGAGGTCACCAGCAGCTGCGCCCACTTTCGCATCAGACAACTGACCGGCTCGAACGGTGAGGTCGACGGCTCAGCGCATTGTCCTCGCTATAAACAATCTGATGCGCCTGAAACTATCACGGTGCGCTAAAAGTCGTGGCTTGGAAGGTTGCTAACTGACGGGATAACTCGGACCGCGTGGTCAGTCCAATGTGTGTTTTGTGTGGAGAGGCTGACTGGCGGACTGAGAGTCAGGCTGCAATGGCTCCTTATTAATGTGGCCTTTATGGCACTCCCACTCCGTGGGATCCGAGCCAGGTGTAGTGGAACACCCAGGGGCGGCTCCCGCCGCGCCAGTCACCTGCGCCCTCTCTCATCTCCGGTCTTCTTGACTCTGTCATGACACCGGGCTCAGGTGGGGGAGGATTAGAGAGGGCGGTAGCTGCAACGCAGGGGTACTATACTTATAACTAATGCACGTGCATGTCACCGTCCCTGCACCGCCCTTCCGTGGAGCATACGGGAACCTCGTCGTAATCGACGGTCGAACTGTCGTGTGTGTATGTATGCGTGTCGTACCTTTGTTATGGCTGCGTTCGAGAGGAAAATGTTGCGTTTCCCTCTCCACCGATTGCTCCTACTACATCCTTCTCAGGTGGCGGCAGATTTGGCAATAATTGTGGCCTGATTAAAATAGCAAAGTACTTCTTACTCCTTTCTATGTGTTCGTTTACTATTTCCCGCTGCCCTAGTTTCAAGCCTTGTTGTTTTAACTTGTCTTTTCTTCTTCACTTTCCTTCCTTTCAACATCGGAGGGCTTGGATCTCTTTCCCCCGCAAACGGTGCAGCCACGCACACCCAACCGAAGGAGGGTGATGAGGAGGAAGACACTGACAGCGAGATTCGCCGGTAAGTTGTTGCAGTTGTTTCCACATAGACGAACACGCCGGTCTCGATTGTGCTCATTAATTAGAGGCCTCGCATGTAAACCGCGATATACATGCCCACGGCTTGGTGTGCGCGTGTGTGTGCATATTGCCCTGGAGATATAATCACGGTGCCGTCCTTTTGAATCCGTTGCCCTTTGTTCTCCCCGTGTCGCCGCGTGTGTACCAACCTTCAAATCCTCTGATGCGCCTTGCCTATTGGAACATAAATGAAGCGAGCCATTACGGTATCTGCGTGGAGAGGGGGCGAGCGATAGATCCATTTCCATCACTAATCACTTCTGTCTGATCAGACTGGTAGCATGGGAGGCTGTAGTGCCCCTGGCTATCTCATTGTTTTCTCTGTCTCGTATTTCCACTTTGGTCACTTTGGGCGAGTGCCAAATGAAGGCTACTGGCGCGGTCATTGATTACCCAGGCAATTAGATTGCTTTGTTTTTTTTTCCATCTGGTAGGCAAGTTTAACTTCTGGCTGCCTATTAAGCACCTTTGTTCACACGGCGGTGATTTGTTGAGTTTATTCTAATGACCGGCCTTCCTCTACGTGTTCACCACCTTTGACAAAAGAACGCATTCAATAACTGGGTTATCTTGGTATATATATATATATCATATATATATATATATATATATATATATATATATATGGGTAAGCACTGATGGGTTACAGGACACACTCGTCCCGTTGTGCCTTGGGGCTCACTCGCAAGATCCGCCAGCAGCCGCACGATGGTTAATGATATAGACAAAATAGCATGACCGACAGAGACAGGGGAGACTGGAATGGCCATTTCTGGCTTATTAGCCGTTATCAGGCAGCCATACCCAACCCCAGGTGTTGCGACACCCGATGCTTGAACTCGCGTCGTCTTGGTTAGAAGTTCAACGATCTAGTCACTGCACCACGAGCTCGTTGTCTTGTCGGTTTTGTCGAGATCAATCATCGTATTATCAGCCTCACTTATCAGTTGTCTCACGTTTCCTGACGTGATCTTAAAGCCATTCTCTGACGCGATAAAAACACCACTGCGTTCACTACATACGCAACCTTCTTTTTGACTGTAGTTATGTGGTGCAAAAACAGTTGACCACTTTCCAAAATGGACCGCTTGGAATCCAGGCTGCTTTGGAACATTTCGTATTTATCCAATGATAGAATTACTTCATCCAATTTAATGCTCTTCGATGTTCGTCACGTGGATAGAGCGGAAGAAGGCCTTTTAATATGAAATTTTTAAGCTTGAATCTGCAGTTGCACTTTAAGGATTATTCAGGACATGGTACTAAAATCCGGAACCACCATTGCCTGAGATAAACTAAAACCAAAAGAGTGCGGCCACGAAGGACATAGCACCCGATACCACACGAACTGGCCTCATGTTGCCTAAGCTGACTACGAAACGGAAAGGTAGTCAAATTTTAGGTCGATAAGTTAAATTCATTAGATGAACCTTTTCCATAGCATTGAGTTGGACACTTAGGAGAGAAAACGGTGCATATATGATGCCAAAATGTTACATAGTGCCTTCGCCCACTCCTCTCACTTCGGCCTGACCACGTGGCCAAAATGCGTGGCGGTTGCTTGTGTGACCTTGCAGGACTTTGCGTTCGACTCTCTGCTTTCCGATTTTTCCTTGATCCTAAAAACTTGCTCGCGTCGTACTTGCTATTTCTTGATTAAAATTAATTTGCTGTTTTCTTTTACTCCCACTCTTATTCCTTATCCAACATTAGACGTCTGGGAGGCCATGACAGTCCAAGCCCGACTCCTCTTCCCGATCTGCCCGATTTCTTTGCAGACAAATCCTTCTTTATCTTCTCAAAGGACATGCCGGAAAAAGAGGATTCCATTTTGCGTCGATTAATTATCGCCTTTGCCGGGTATGAAGTTACCTGATCATAGACTGATATCTTTCAAATGCCCACCGTTCTCTATAGTTGGTTCTGCCGGGACATTTGCTCACCTTTCTTCATGCCTTTCAATAATCTTTCCGAACCCCAAGAGGCACTTTTTGTCAAAAGTAAAGCCGTAATCGCCATTTACAGTTGTCACTTGCTACAATGTATGACTGCTTAAGTTGCCGCTTAAGACGGCGTGAGCACGTCGACATGTTAGCTAAGGTGGGTGTGGGAAAGAGACCAATACCGGTTGGAAGGACCTTTACAGCAAGACCCCGAAATCCGGGACTAGGGGGTTAATTTTCTAGACCCTCCACCGCGAATTTTGTATGGGTAGCTAACAAAGGCCTGTAAATGCTTATTGTCATATGTTTAACATTAAATATGTCCTCAACACATTTAAAGCTGGTGTTATCATTTGCATTGCCCTTTAAAGTGTACTGGTAAAAGTATATATATATATATATATATATGTATATAATGTGCTGATAGAAGCGAAGATGCGTGTCCCCGGACATAAATGAGAAGAAAAGGTGATCTCAGAGTTTATAGGTGTATTGTCCTGACGCTTCAAAAGCATACAAGCTTCCATCGTCGGAGGTGAGTATCGTACCGCGTCTCACAGTATTTATAGGGGTGATAGCCAGTTTGTAACACAGGGTTGATTTTACGGGTTTACCTTAACAGTGTACACTATAGGAGGAAGGGGTGGGGGAGTCCTTAGTTGGCTTTGGCGTTCTCTGCCTGCATACACACAGGAATCATCTCTGTAGCCACCGGGGTGAAGAAGGGGGGGGAGGAGGAAATTGCTGTCAGTTGACATGTCTCTCGTTGAGGGGGCGGCCATTGTCTGGGTCCGCATTGACCTTAATTGGCGCCCTGGGTCGATAGTCATGTTTGTGTCCTGAGTGCATGTCTCCTCGTCTGTCGGGGTAGTAATTGATGCGGCGGTAATCATAACTGTGCCTTCGTCGGCCCCGAATTGTGGCGTGGTTAGGTGCATATCCAACCGCCACCCAGCGCGGAATACAATGCTCCTCAAATCAATGTTAACGGTACTCAACTCAAAAACGTGGAAACCTTTGCTTACCTAGGAAGCACGATGTCTCGCAACACGAGAATCGATGACGAGGTTGCCCAACGGATCTCCAAAGCTAGTCAGGCCTTCGGCCGGCTGCAGGCCTCGGTGTGGAATCGCCACGGTATTCACCTGAACACCAAACTGAAGATGTACAAGGCCGTCGTCTTGACGACACTCCTTTACGGAGCGGAAATCTGGACCGTCTACTCGATCCAAGCCAGGAAGCTGAATCACTTTCATCTCAGCTGCCTCCGCAGAATACTGAAGCTGAGATGGCAAGTCAGGATCCCGGACACGGAAGTCCTGGAACGGACCAGAATCCTCAGCATCCATGCCATGCTGAGGCAAGTGCAACTGCGATGGAGCGGTCACCTGGTAAGAATGGACGACGAGTGACTACCCAAATGACGTTTCTACGGAGATGTCGCTACGGGTTCTCGCCGGCAGGGAGGTCAAAAACGACGCTACAAGGACACTTTGAAGAATTCGCTGAAGCAACTGCAAATCAAATCGGCGACCTGGGAGGACCTCGCCCAGGATAGACCGGCAGGGAGAAGATCAGTGAAGACTGGTTCAGCAATCTATGAGGCCAACCGGATCGCCGCCGCCAAGTCCAAAAGAGCGGCACGAAAGTCACCAGCGCCCCGGACCAACACCGCCAATGCCCAGGCCCTGTCAACATGCCCGCGCTGTCAACGCATCTTCCGCGCGCGAATCGGCCTGGTTGGACATCTTCGGACGCAATGCACCAACAATCCGACAATTCCAATTTCTACGTAAAATTCTGCCAACCCTCCTTCTGACTCCCCCACCCTCACTCCTGGCATCAATTCCATTACTCCCACCATCATAGAGACCACATCCATCTACTCATCGCCTGTTATCCCCCACCACCGCAACCACCACCATCAGCGATGGGGAATCTCTCCTAAGCTGTACTCAATGCGACCGCACATTCACCTCACGCATCGGCCTGGTCGGTCACTTGCGAATACATCGTACAGAGACCGGTGAGCCGGCGCCTGGAGCACCATCACACAGCAGAGATCGTCGCCTCCACTGCCCTCACTGTACTCGCGCATTCACTCATCGCATGGGCCTATTCGGTCACATGCGCATCCATGACAGCGGAATTCACCGCAATGTCGACAACACCGATACCCCATACACACCCTCCGCTCCAGCCATTCTTACCGCCACCGCTACCCCACTACCATGAATGTCACCCCCCAGCCTCTACCGATTTCTCCTGCCCACACTGCGCCCGCAACTTCAACTCACACATCGGCCTGGTCGGTCACCTGCGAATCCATCGCACGGAGGCTGGTGAACCAGTGCCTGGGGCTCCGACATACATTCGACGCGCCCGCCTTCACTACCCTCACTGCTCCCGCACATTTGCACACCGCATTGGCCTATTAGGGCACATGTGCCTCCACGACAACCTCCGGTAAACCACCGGAGGCTAAGCTACATCAGCGCACACTATCTACAGCAATACATCGACAAAATCCCTCACAATCACCATTTCCCAGTGTATATCACGGTTTCCTAGAAATCGTGGCTGGGAAATCTGCCAATCTGACGCTTCCACCAAACCACGCCGTTGGCTCAGTGTATGTGCTGTGTGTGTCGAGTGGATGACCAGTGGACTGGGAGTTAGACGGCGATGGCTGCTCCATATCCCCTGAATTTGTGAATCCTGGTGTGTGCGTTATGGGGGCCAGGTCGTGCTGTGGCGCGCGAAGATGGTTACGCCGATCCGTCAGACAATGAGCCCACTCCCATATCAGGCAACTGACCGGCTCGGACAGTGTCTGATGGTGGGGGTTGGGGAGAGAGTGAGGTCGACAGTTCAGCGCATTTTCCTCACTATAAACAATCTGACGCGCTTGAAACTATCACGGTGTGCTAAAAGCCGTGGCTTGGAAGGTTGCCAACTGACGGGATAACTCGGATCGCGTGGTCAGCCCAATGTGTGTTTTGTGTTGAGTGGCTGACTGGCGGACTGAGAGTCAGGCTGCAATGGCTCCTTCTTAATGTGGTCTTTATGGCACTCCCACTCTGTGGGATCCGAGCCAGGTGTTGTGGTAAGCCCAGTAGCGGCTCCGGCCACGCCAGCCACCTGCGACCTCTCTCATCTCCGGTCTTCTTGCCTGTGTCGTGAGACCGGGCTCAGGTGGAGGAGGAGAAGAGAGTGCGGTAACGTTGAGTGCCGCGGTTGGAAGGTTGCCAACTGACAATTACACTCAGACCTCGCAGTTAGTCCAATGTGTGTTGTGTAGAGTGGCTGACTGGTGGTCTGAGAGTCAGGCTGCGATGGCTCCTTCTTAACGTGACCTCTGGCTATCTCACACATGTGAGATGTAAGCCGTTCAACCCCCTGTTGTGGGAAATCCTGGTGCTTGTGTTTGGGGGGTGCAGGTCGTGTACGTAGTACACGTAGACGAGGTCACCAGCAGCTGCGCCCGCTTCCGCATCAGACAACTGACCGTCTCGGACAGTGTTCTGATTGTGCGGGTGGGGGAGAGAGTGAGGTCGAGAGCTCAGCGTATTTTCCTCACTATAAACAATGTGACGCGCTTGAACCTATCACGGTGCGCTAAAGCCGTGGCTTGGAAGGTTGCCAACTGACGGGATAACTCAGACCGCGTGGTCAGCCCAATGTGTGTTTTGTGTGGAGTGGCTGACTGGTGGACTGAGAGTCAGGTGTCAATGGCTCCTTCTTAATGTGGCCTTTATGGCACTCCCACTCCGTGGGATCCGAGCCAGGTGTAGTGACACGCCCAGGGGCGGTTTCGGCCGCGCCAGCCACCTGCGCCCTCTCCCATCTCCGGTCTTTTTGACTCTGTCTTGACACCGGGCTCAGGTGGGGGAGGAGGAGAGAGTGCGGTAGCTGCAGCGCAAGGCTACTATCACTTAAAACTAATTCACGTGCAAGTCACCGTCCCTGCACCACCTGGTGTGGAACATACGGTGGACCTCGTCGAAATCGACGGTCGAACTGTCGGAGGTGCATATCCGTCCTAGGTTCTCCCGCGGTGGAATTCACGTTTGGCCTAATTCCGTGTTTGCTCTTACATTCGATGAGCTGCGCCCGGAGGGCCTGGTAGGCTGCCGGAATGTCGACACAACGGTTGATCGACGTAGGCTCCGTGTGCCAGGCTTCGATTGTTTCCCTGGTTACGCGGTCATTTCCTCGATCCAGGATTTTGGCGTTTTGGAAGGCGAACGTGTGCCCAGAGTTCGCACAGTGTTCCGCCACGAAGGACAATGGGTCCATTCTCCTCACTGCCCGCACGTGTTCGGTAACACGGGTCTGCAACCGCTTCCGTGTCTCTCCGACGTAGTTAACTTCACAGGAGTCACATTGGATCCGTTAGATGATGTTTGACGTCTCACCTCGTGGAAGGGGGCTTTCCGTCTCATAATTATATATATATATATATATATATATATATATATATATATATATATATGGTAATTTAACACACGGTAATAAATAATCTCTCAAAGACGCCACATACAGTTTCCTATTTTACTGCAAATGTTGCTGAATTGAAATTAAAATTATGCTTGCACAGTATTACAGTAGAAAAAAATTACCAGACTTTCAGTAGTGATCCGTTTCCTTTGAATAACTTCAAAATCGTTATACTTTAGTCTTTTGATGCTTTTATGAGTCAGCTGATTTGAAAAAAAATAGCGTTGGTGTTAGTCCCATACTAATCAAAACAGTCATATTGTTTGTTTTCTATAAAAATTATAAATCTGCTGCCAATTAATGTGCATTAAGTGTACACACTGAGTAGAAAATCAATGTTACGGTATTATAAAGTATATACAAGTAGTAGTTGCCTCGATCAGCTGATGTTTGAAACATAAGCCAAACAAATGGCTCATGAACCCTGTATTTGATTGTTCAATATTAACATATATTGGATAAAATAAAACCTTTTTTTGAAATCATCTCTATTTGTTATTATCCTCAACAAATTGACTCTAACAATAATATATAAAAATTACCGGTCACAAAGTATGTATGGGTAACATCTACTGGGCTCGTGGTTTTTAAATGTTAGGTTTCAAAGAAGAAAGTTCGCTAATTCGTGAAGCCGCAGCTTCAGAAGTGCAAATTTTCTGGGTGTTACGGGCTAGGAATTATTTGCCATAATCAAAAGCACGCAGGACCGCCAGTAGATAATTCATCTGTCAGAGAGGAGCATTTATAACTCATCCCAGGGAGTTCTTCGCCCTAACTGGATTTAAGTGAGGGAGATTTGCGCAGCATCAACCTCCCTCTTCCCACGCCCCTCAACGTTAAATGACAAGAGAAGGGCAGTACAGCTGGAGATGGGAATTGGCGCAGTGACTAGTACGGCATGTCTGGCCCCTATACCCTAACCGAACCAGACTTCTCGTGCAAATTCCTCCGGCGCTGTAAGGCAACTCTGAATGTCCTTATTTGGTTTTGCCGAACGGTTGCCGACGTTTGACCGTTACTGCCAACATGGCTTCCTGGGACTACGCGCATGAAGACTGTACGCCAGGCGAGGTCAGAGTATAATAGCAATCTCGTGCGGTTAAGCTCCTTGAGACGGCTGTCAATCCCTCGTCCTGGCTAAACCCTGAGCCACTTCTTCTCTTTGACCCTTTCCTCCCTCTTCTATTCGAGTCGAACTGAGCGAAGCGACACGGTTATTTTGTTAATTGAACTGCGAGGGTTCGGCCATAACCTTCTCGATCTGAAGGTGAAGACGTTTTGCGGTCGCGGATTTGTCTCCCATATCGGGTCGTCATGTTTGGAGTTCCTTAAGGCCTACACTTACCCTGTCACAACTTATAACAATTTGCGATAAGTAGATGCACCGTCAGACAGATCGGACAATCCTATTTACTGTCGCATCGGCGGTTCGGGTCTGCGATGCCGTCTGGTTTTCCTGACGGATAGATTTCATGTGTGAATTTCGTTTTTATTCATGCAGTGACGTGTTGTGGGACACGTGGGTCGGAAAATGCCCTGCGGATCACTGCGTTTATCTCGTCTACAGTCGTGTTGATTTTTCCTGTCAAACCAAACCTAGGAAATAAAAGCGACTGAAGCCGTCTCCTCTCGTTTGTAAGTCATCTTCACCTCAGGCAAAATGGATCCAATCACAAGGAACAGGCCACCCATTGCAATAAAACCCTCAGATCAAAGTGTTTCGTTGCTGGAATTGATAAAGCTGCGGATATCACTGTTAGAGATTGGGAGATGATCTGACAAAGCCTCGCGTCCGTCTTGTCAATGCGTTCCATGGCCAGGGGAGGGGTGGTTGACCCACTTATTCCTCTGGGATCCGATGCAACTGAAGAGGGCGTGCGAGAATCTTGCCCTCTTTCTTTTCTCCCTTTAATTTAATCTATGATCAACATTTGTCCCATCAATAACGTCGAAAAGGCTGCCGGTGCGTGCCGGGGGGGGGGATGAGGTGGGGATGGAAGTCCTTCCGTACAGTCCGGGCGAAAAACAAATATTGCTCATGTATTCTTATTTGGCGCCTGACGAGACAGTGGTTGTCCCTGAGATACTCTGTCTTTACGGTTTGGCAAGTTTTGAGGACCTCTCGTTTCTGAAGTTATCGTGTCATCTTGAAATGCAGTAAGTGAGCTCTTTTACTGCGCTTTTGCGTCGCGCTATTAGTCCTACTTAAAATAGACGACTTTTCGCATTTCCTCCACCAACTCGCCTTGCATCTATTGTTCTGTCATGCACTTATATTTTTCTTTGTTTCCTTTCCGCATCTTTAGAAAAATCGAGAATTACATGGCATCGACGGTGAATTTCGTTGTATCGCGCACATCATGGTGCTCCGATTTTGACGACGTAATGTTTACTCCCTTATTTTTTCGTCTTTTTCATTCCCCCTTTTCTGCACCCTGCAAGCCCCTCCTCCCCCTGCCCATTCTGACTTCCTTTTCCAAGGTTGTATGATACGGTAACCTTGTCATCAACTGCCATTGTTTTTTTTCAGTGCGTGGCCATTTCGTTTTCACTTGCCCCACAAGGGCGTAAACCATGCTCCACCATCTTGACCTGCTTGGCCGTCTGCCAGATCTTAAATTTAAAAAAAGAAGGTTGTTCGTTCGCCGGAGCTGAGCTGAGCTTTTGAACTCTTACTGAGACCACCGTCAGAGATAGAAAAAGCGGGAATAAAATAAACCACAGCGCAAATTTGGAGGTGACTGCGCAGATCTCTGCGCCGGCGCCGGATCGATAAATTGATTGGCTCAGTTCTCATTAAAAGTCCAGGTTTCACTCAATTCAGGGCTTGTCTTGTTTCTGTTGTGGGTGAGTATCGCTGGTGATCGGACAGTCTTCATCTTCTTTCTTCTTCCCTACTTAAACATACACCTGGAGTGCAAACATTTGACTCAGATCTATGATAAACTTTTAACTGCATTTATTATTTGATACAATTGAAAATGCTTCCCGAAACATGTGAAAGAAAGGGGATGCGATCGCTAGGACCAGACTTTTATTCGCCTAATCTTTCATACTCAGAGTCAAGCCAATTATCAGAGACAGCGTCAGATGAGGTGAATGTGAGCAGGCGGCTAGAAAGTCCCTTTTTCCTGCGATCGCGTCCCCCCATCACAGCAGTTATCATTATTGGCTGCCCCCCCCCCCCCAACCCCTCCAGAGCAGAACAAGACAACTGGTCAGCGTAAATTGCATGCACTTTTCTCACTTGATCTGCGTTGACGCGACCACTGCTCTCCCCAAGAGGTTGCGGTAGTGACTTGTCGTTTGAAGTTATTTGCAGTGAAGTGAACTTCTGCGGCATTTGTTCACTCTCCTCATACACACTGTTTTACCACCGAAGGGCAAGGTGCAGACATCTGAAGAAAAAACATTCATTGTATATATGTCAAACATATACGGGTATTTTCCCAGTAGCTCAACTCCTTCTTTCTTGGATCATTTGTGACCTTGAAAAGTCGTCGTTGACTGGCGGTCTGTTTGCATTAATATTCCTTTAGTCACACGTATTTTACACCGGTTGCGAAGACTATTGAGAGTCTAAAACTACCGTTTCTGTCGCCAGTTGCGGCGGATCTACGTGGTCTGTTTTTTCTGCGTCTCTAAAGACCAGTAGCATTTTTGGGCGGTATGTTGTGCGTTAAGTGCTTGTCTGTGTTCTTAGTTGATTCTTCAGGTGCAAGTGATTCAGCGTCCGAAAATTGTCTGGCTGTACCTATTATTTTGGCGGTAAGCGTGCATTTAGAGAAAAAAACGCCCTCTGATCACCAAGGTTACCTCCTTACCCCACCCCATCTTATCCTTCATGCTTATAACGTCCATTAATCTATTGGATTTAAGCTCTTAAGGAATCGTTTAAGTTGGAAAACTGGTTAAACCTGCGACGGCTACTTTTGATTTGGTCTGTGACATCTCCTCTCCTTTGACGCAAAGCATTTTCAACCTGCATCTCTGACCAAGTATACGCACCACCCATAATTGCTGGCTGTCTTCTTTCAAAAAATATAGACAGTTTTGTCTAACACGCAGAGACAGAGAGAAAAAAAGAATAAGGACGTTTTCGTCATCCGATTAGATGCCGACCGCTGCGGCCTTGCAGGCCTTTTATTATACCCGTGGACCAGTCGCATGTATTTGACATTCGTCTAGTCAAGTTCCCTTTTTAGGTTTGTTGATTCTGGGTTCTGTGCATAGAAGGCCAACGTAAACTGCGAACTATCTTTTAAGTGGAGTTAATCGACCTCAGCTTGAACGACACAGTCAATGCAGCGATCTCGCGGTGTTATCTCGGGCCGTCCTAGAACGACCTTCGGGATGGTCTAATCATGTTTGTTGTCGCCAGTCTTAATACTTAAATTGCGGACGCATAAACTCGACGCCGCCGTCCAACTGAGTGCGGTGGAGAGGTCTACTGTAAACCTGGCTTGACGCGATCCGTCAATACACGAGGATGATCTTTGGGCCTTCAGTTTTCGGCACGGTTGATGATTTTTGCGTGTGAAAAACTGAGGAGCTTTCGGAATCATTTGCTCGTCTCTGTGACAGAACTAGGCGATTACTGCTTCGACCGGCCTTTGTATTGTTGGTTCCATCGCGTCAAGAATGGCTGTCTTCTCTTGCTGTCGGTCGACCGTATACTGTCTTATTAATTTTAGTCCATTTCCATTTCGGAGATACGCTCAAGATCTGCCAGTCAAGGCCGCGTTTGGCTAACTGACCTTGTGTTGAACATAGCAGAGAATGGAGCCCCCTCGGTCAGCGAATAATTTAGAGCGCCGTCAGTTCATAGATGTCCATATGGTCTTTCTTTGGAGATGCGCCTTCAAAGACAGATTCTGAAACTGGAACGCCAGCGATCGACTGCTTCAGGCTGATTTGCTTTTTGGGCAGGAGAACATTAACGACAAAAACCAGGGAGGCCTGATTGGCCATTTCGTGATTATCAGCCGCCGTCAGCCATCCATACCCAACCCCAGGTCTGACAACCCCTGAGGGCATTGGACTTCTGACTAAGGGATCGCGGGTTCGAGCCTCAGGTGTTGCACCGCCTGGGGTTGGGGATGACTGGCTGATGATCGGAATAGCCATTTTTGGCTTATTAGCCGTCGTCAGCTACTCATACCCAACCCCGGTGGTGCACCACCCGAGCATCAAACCCACGACTCGTTGATCGGAAGTCCAACACTCTAAACGTTTGAGACACTGACACGTTGTCTTGCCGGTTTAGATCGGGAATGTTGACCGTATTCGTTGATGAACGCTCACCGAGCGCTAGCGGATCTCACTCGTCCAACTCTGTCTTGAGGCTCACTCTTGAATCTCGCCAGCAGCCGCAACAGGACCAGTGAGTATGCAGATGGATCTTGCCGGAAAAGACAAGGGAGACTGGAATGGCCATTTCTGGTTTAGTTTTGGTCGCCAGCCTCTCATACCCAACCCCAGGTGGTGCACCACTCGAGGATCGAACCCGCGACGGTGTTGATCTTGGTTTAAGGTGTAGTTACCTTCATTATTACTAGATGACTTACAGTAGTTGTGACGATGAAACTAAACAGAGAAAGCTGGACGGTAGTTCAAGAAGTTTCGGTCCCTCGTGCTCTTGTTTTTTTCTGCATGATAATCGTTTGCGTATCATATTTAGCGTCCTGATTGAAAGAATTGCACAGTGTGGTACTGTCCTAAAAGCAGTGGATCCTCTATGTTGCTCGCGTCTGTCATCTCTTCTGCCACTTCTTGGGTTGAGCATGATATATGCGTCAGGCAAATACGGACTTTCTGTCGAGAACTACCGTTAACCCAGTCTGACTAGATCGGCGCGTGTCACATCCATATGTGTTTGATGCATTGGCTCTTTTTCTTGTATATTGCGGTCCCCTGACTCGTTTCTAGATTGTTTACCGTGCTTCTCTACGAAGATAAAGACTCAGATTCAAACCTACTGACCTTCCAGTAGTGGGTGGGCGTATGACTAACTACCTGCCAGAAACGGTCGCTAGTCTGTTTTTGCCTTTTCGTGACACGCATCCAGTCTGTCGCTTTTTGCCGAATTTCTCACTGATTCATATGAGTCTTCTTTGTTACACTGTGCTGAACTATTTTCCATATTGGCCGATTGAGTCAGTATGGGCTTTTATGTGATTTTCATGTGACATGCTGTGAGCTCCCTCTGTCATCAATATCTCCCTCTCTCACCACCTTATCGTCCCCGCCTCCCCCACACTGCAGTAGTTGAATGGACAGCCATCGGTCCCCAATCCACTCACCAAGCCCTCACTCTCCTACTGGTTTGAACACGCGTTTGCCTGCTACGGTGACATGCGTCTTACTGCCTCGGCGCCCTAATCATGCATCGCTCCTACGTCCGGCACATTGGTGGCACTCTTAGTGTGGGCTGCTCTCATCCTTCCTCTCGTCTCCCCAATCGGACCGACCGCTTCTCTCCACTCGTGCAGCTAGAGGACCTCTGTATCCCTCACCGGTCTACTAATTGGGTGTTACAGTTTGTGAATAACTCCGCCCCGCCCCCCTTCCTCCTGTCCTCGTCCTTCTTCCTGCATCGACGCATGCATGAGGGGGGTGGCGGGAGGGCGCTTTATGGCGCTGGCGTGCAGAAAGACAGCCAGCGTCCATTCCGTGCGTCCGCCGCTTCGAGTCCTACCGAGACTCGGACGTTTGCCGCCGTGACGCCTGACTCACCTATTCCTGCCTAGCAGGGCAACTTGTTTTTTGCATGCCTGGATAGTTGTCCCCGTGTCCTTGACTGAGCTCCCCCTGTCGCACGTCTCAACTATGCGTCTGTTACTGCTGTCTGTGTAGTGCTTTCACCCTGCTGCAAAAGTCTCACGCCGTCGTGGTGCCTTCTCGACCAGCCACATTGTCTGGCTAGTGTACTTTTTTAGTTCATGGCGTTCACACTGATGAAACTAAATGTGCTGCTTCTCGGGTGCTGTGGCGGCAGAATAAATGTTTGCCTGAACGCTTTGTTAGGCGCCAACTCTTGTCAAACAGCAAATTCTGCAAGTGACTCCAGCGCGCAGGCTGAGTCGTGAAGTCAGCGGATGTGCGCTTTACCCTGCCTTCTCTCACGCTGATTACCAGTTGGTTATTGATTTCTGCTATTGAGGGCACCGGAAGCGCAGCTAGGGGTCGGATGATTCAGCTGAAAGTAAATTACTAACTCGCAAACGAGTGTAACAGTGACGGCGATACAAAGAGCGCCGAACTTGATGATCGGATCTGCGCGCTGAACTCACCATTTTCTGATGGGAAACAGTTGCTAGTTGAAGCCCAAGACGTCAATATCTTCCTTCTCCTCCTCCTCCTCCTCCCATTTTCCCCCTCCAACTATATTCGGTATCTTCTTTTATGTTTTAATTTATCCCCATTCCACCATGCTCGGATAGTTCCTTTTACTTCAGAAACTCAGCCCGTCCTTCCCCGGAGTACAGGTGGTATTGCGATAACTTTCATTCCTATTCCCGTATTGTAGCCCAAACACTGAACCGATTCCTATCCATAACCCTAACTGTTAACCCTAAGCCTAACTTTCCTGGAATTTAACGCAAAACCACTTGTATTGTGGGGCGTTCCTACTCCTCTGTCCTGCTGGGGGTGTGGAGGGGCTGTATAAACGATGTCTACCCTACACCTTTTGAAATCTCACTACGCCTCTCTCCTGGTGGGTCCCACACTCGCATTGCGGTAATTTCTGCTGTTTAATTCTGACCCCCAACTGAACTTCTTAACTTTGTTTTCGGGCTGAAACTTAGCCTAACCGATTTGATCATCTGTTGATCTTATACCAGGAACTCCCTTAGATGCAACTCCTCGAGTAAAACAAATTCTCCTCTCATACTTGCCTGATTACGTCCGGCACTGCCGTAGATATCGCCTTGCCTAACTGCGCCACCCTACGTGAGACTTGTGAGGTCGCCCACCGGTAACGTTTTTAGTCTCCATCTACCGCCTCTCCCCGATGCGCATGTTCCCTGTCCGCGCTATTTTCGGCTCCCTTGTGGCTTCTTCTTCGTCTTGTGTCCCCATTTTTTTTACTTGTTGTGCGAATTTCAACACTAACTGCGTAAGTGGGGCCTTCTCTTAGTGTCGTATGCGGGCTTCCGTCACTTGTTGGATCCGCCCTTACGGTAGCCAGGTGCATGTTGTGAGGACTAGGTGGTGTGTGACAGGTTTGGCTTTGTCAACCGCTGCGCCCGAACCCACCTCCGGTCGTCTGACGGGTGAGGGGAGAGAGAGAGATATGGCTTGTGATCCTTTGATGTGTCATCGGATTACCATTGTAGCTATCCAGTTCAAACCTGAAAGTATTGTCGCTGCATTTCGCACGACGCCTATTAATCAGGCGCTAGCTAGCCTGCGCCGAAGACGGTTTCGTGATCCGTAGATGCACTGGCTTGTTTCTAGATGGACTGAAAGGAGGATTCCATCTTCCCCAGTTATGTTTACTTGATCCGGTTGCAACGCTGTAGGTGGTCAGTGGTTCGCTGTTTTCACCCGGATATAATTACTTTGTCTAGAAACGTCGATCAGATCTTTCAATAAATGCAGCTTTTTCAACTACCTCTGACTTTCTGAAGAAAGCTGCTCACAAGACAACAAAATTGAAATTGTTTTACATAAGGGCGAGGTCCGTAAAATATTATGTCATTCCAAGTATGGCACTTTTCGACCACATTGAACCCTGTATCCTAGTTCCTCGATGAGGCAATTTAAAACAAACGCTAATTTATTACACCTATGTTGGACTTTATATTTCATTGTAAATTGACTTAAGGGAACCTTTGATAGGGCCAATCAGCTCTGCCGAACAGATTATTTGTATTACGGAAAGCTAGCCAGGCTTGCATAAACCCAAACAGAAACACAGAAACTGGGCAACTTTCTTCTTATGCTGTCTCCACGTTTTGTCGGATTGTGTGACTCTTGCACTGTAAATTTCGCTGGAGGGTAGTTGAGCCTCTGTGAGGATTGTTTGGTCTGGACACTCCTTTGTTCGCCCGCCGAGTGAGCTCCTCATCGGTCAGTATCTGGTTAGGTTTCTCAACTTTCCTGTGGCCGTCTCGCTCTTGTTTCTGTGTAGATAATGGCGCAGCAAGGTCAATAGGCCTGTGGGTGATGTTGGCGTTTGAAAATCACGATTCAAGCTTAAGTCCTCCTGTCTTTGAGCTGCCTTGACCCAAGATGGTCGCCCGCTTGTAGTCTGATCACTTTGCATCACAAGCTGTGAGTTTGAGGCCAACCTCCGTGTGGCCAAGTTGTGCCCATGTAGGCAAGTCTGCAGTTTTCGTCCGGCCTCTCAAATCGCCCTTTTTACGGCCTGACTCACCTCCAACTGCCCCCCGAGCTGATGAGTCGGTCCTCGTTTGCCCTGTACTGACGGGGCTGCCACAGCTGTCGGACTCACGCTATGTCTTCTTTTTGAGACCGATGGATGCTTACCTGACGTCGCTCTGTGAGTTTTTATCCACATGCGTTCACCCTCATGTGATGTTAGCAGCCAGCCCTGGGTGGAGGCGGTGGTGGTGACTGTATTTTTTACTTTCCCGGGGGTGGAGGCAACCGGTCTCCAGTCCGTCTGTGCCCGCTTTTGTATTTAAAAACCTGCCTACACTGACCTTCATGTGGCACTTGCGTATTTAGCATGACAAATGATCCTTTCTTTCTTTTTTGTGGTCTTTTTACACGACTTCCCAAACCTGCCCTCCTCCGTAAATTCTGCAGACGGAGGCCATATTTTGTCATGGGCCCTTTGACGATTTATTTCATCCATCGCTCTTGCCGCCGTCACAAGAACCCGAGGGTTCTAGGATTGTTGCCGGCAGGAGCGCAGCGAGACTGTGGTGGTGGCGAGGGGATTAGTGCATGGCATTGCTTTCAATCCTGACAGATTTTTCGATGAGATTGGTACATATGGGTGGTTTGCGTCTGGTTCTCCTCAGTGCTTTTTTCTCCACACCTGGCTTCGTGTGTCTCTCTCAGTTAACCCGTGAATTTAATTTCTCCTGACTGGAATCCAGTCTCCCTTGTCTTTGTCGGTAATATTCATCGGCCTAACCTACTACTAGCCGCTGTGTGGCTGCTGGAGGGCTCGAGAATGAGCCTGAAGGCAGAGCGGAACGAGTGAATTCCGTTAGCAATCGGTGAGCGTTCATCAACGCCTGTAATAAATGTCGCTTGGCCCTACATTCCAGGGGAATCAAGCTTGCAGTTAAGGTTTGAGGTAGAGCTACGACACGTGAATATGTACCCTGCGTGGAACCGAGCCCAAGGTCACCAGGAGAGGGGAAGGGGTGTTGGTTCCTATTCCCCTGTCCGGCCGGGGAGCGAGAGGCACATGAACGACCCCTACCGTTGAATGTTCTTTGCTCTTAGTTGGATTACTTGTGTGTCAGTTTTAAACAATCTTTATGGCCGTCTGTCACTCCTCTTCAAATGATTTATACTTATCTGTTGTCCCCTTTGAAGGTTGTACACACGAGGCCTGTTCGAAAACTTTCCTCGTAATAGTTATCTCCTTAAATTTTCTGCCGCCAATTTCAGTTTTTTTTTCATTTTATGGGTCAGCCTTTTTTGCGTATACCAAAAACCCGTGTTGTGTGTTTGAATTCATGTTTTTTTTCAAATGAGTTAGCACCGTTTGCTAAACGCTTCAGAGGTCAAGAAGATTACTCTCTTCGACAACGACTTTGCCCACGTAAAATCTCACCTAATACAGAGATGCTTTCGTCAAGAAAAGCTATACCCTCATCGAAGTTAAAACAGTTAAGAAATATTTATCACCGGCAATTAAAGTCCCTAAAATACTGCTGGAATGATAAACCTTGGTAAAGCTGCCTTGTATGGCCGCCGAAGCAGGATACGGAAATAGGAACGCCCCGCCCACTTAAAGTAGGTGTTCTTGCGATAAATTTTTGAAGCGGTAGATATTTCCCTGTCTTAACCCTAACGATAGTTCGACCGTCGATTTCGACTATGTCCACCGTATGCTCCACGGAAGGGTGGTGCAGGGACGGTGACTTGCGCGATTTAGTTTGAAGTGATAGTGAACTTGCGCAGCATCTACCACACTCCTCCTCCCCCACTTATGCCCGGGTTCAAGACAGAGTCAAGAAGACCGGAGCTGGGAGAGGGCGCAGGTGGCTAGCGCGGCCGCGGCCCCTAGTCCTAGCCGCCCCTAGGCGTACCACCACACCTTCCATGTTCGGCATTTGTTATTGGAGCGCAACCCGAATAACGCATGCCGTACCCTGATGTGGCCCCCATGCTGGTCCAACGCATCTACCACATGGCCCGTTTAGAGGGCACTTAACGCTAACAATAACCCTAACATAAAAAAACTAAACAGTAATCTTAACCACAGCCCTACCCTAAACCTCAACCCTATAATTAACACAAACACAGACCTAACCCTAACCGTAAACTTGATTCTAACCTTCACCTTAATCCTAAACCTGGTTTCCTTCGAAAATAGCGCAAAGCCACGTGTATTGTCGACTATTTATTTTTCTGTGTCCTGTGTAGGCGGGCATAAAAGGCATCCTTACCTAACCCTCCCCCGCTCATACACATTTCGTTAGCTATTTTTCAAAGTTGTAGGGCAGCAGCGAGTCTACTCATACCTTGTGCTTGTATGTCTTCACGAAGACTACCTTGCCGTTTACCCTTCGCATAAGTTCCTGTACAGCCTTCTGCTTGTATGCTCTGGCAATTGTTTATGTCTCGTCGAGGTGCCTGCTGTCGTCGCTGTGTCAAGCTTGCTGCCTTTGCTTTTTTCCCACTTTCATTCCTGGTGCTAGTGAATTAAATGGAGGCACTCATCAGTCTTAGGGAGATGTAAGTGTTGGCGATGACTAATAGCAGCCTGTCTTGAAGTCTGCAGCTCATCTGGCACAAGTGTGTTTCCTTAGTCTACAACCCCAGTTTTTAATGGTAGTTCATACTCACAGTGTTGTAATCGGACGGTGGGACAATTTGATAGGACTGCGTCAATCTGTTAGATCTCAACTCTGCGCAACCCGTATTTAGTATCGCATCTCAGCCGAGACTGCTTCTTCACCGGACGTAAGTCTGCTTATTTGACTGCTGCCTTCCCCCCTCCCCGAGACTGTTGCAGTATCCGCCGAGCTCGGATGCGCCGCGTAGTCGACGTCTGGGCTGCCAGGAGCAGGCCCAGACTTCCTCCCTGTCTTGAGTACCGTTTTCCTGCGCATCTGAATGTGCCTGAAAACCATTTTTCTTTGCTCTTATTGCTTTATTTCCACTATTTCCTTAAGCGGGGACCACAGAACTGGTATCGAACCTTTTCCTCCTCATTACTGCTAGTTACTGTTCCCGTCTTGAGCACTGTCTGTTCATGGTTTCCTGTTTGTACAGCGGGGCCGTTGTCGCTGTGTCTCAGGTGAAGTGCATAGAACACTACGCTGTTGCGTTCAGTGGTAGTGGAGCGCTCACTAGTCGTGCTACGGGACATACTTGCCCCGTTGTGCCCTGAGGCTTGGACCTGAGTTTGGGCATGGTTTGCTGATGATGGCTAATAACCCAGAAATGACCATTCCATTCTCTTATTTTTTTTCGTTATGCTACTCGGCTTATAATACTAGCTTCGGTGTACCTGTTGGCGGTCGCGAGTGAGCACCAAGGCACAATGGGGCAATTAGGTCCTTTACCGCGATCGCTGGGCGCCCATCTACCACTCTTAATATACCCACGAGCCCGTAGCTTAATGGTTAGGGCATTGGTCTTATAACCAGCAGGTCGCCGGTTAGGGCTTTAGGGGTTGCACAACCTGGGGTCGGGTATGGCTGGCTGATGACGGCTAATAAGCCAGAAATTGACATTCCAATATCCTTGGTCTTTGTCAGTAATGTTATTCTGTTGTATTCTTCGTTCGCCTCCTGCTCACCAGGTGGAAAGGGTGAACCGCACCTTCTCCAGAATTTCGTACTGCATTTTACCACCACCCATCTCTTCTCCTAGGAACACGATAAAACTTAGATAAGTCCAGTAATGGTTGTTTACACAACTTGAGGTGAACCCTTTATTCTCACTTTCATTCCTTCCTTCACAGGCTCTCAGCGCGAGCCCCACTGTGGTGTTTGTGAAGCCAGATTGGATCTATGCATGTGACAAGGCAGCCAAATATGTGCCCTATCAGCGTTTCCAGATTGTTGACTGAGATTATATCTCCTGACTCCTCCTTCCGCTTTTTGGTATTTTTACTTGCTATAATCTTTTCTGATAACCGCGATACTTTTATGCATCCTGCTGTATAAAAACGCCCATTTATATGCCCCTTCATTCTGTTGTTCAGATGTCCAGAGTGATTTCGTTGTCTGCCTTTTTACCCCAAAAGTAAAAAACTTTTTTTTCAAAACTGCAGGTCTTGTTGAAACTCTGCGGGCAGAAGAGTTAGGGCACAGTTTATGAAGGCGAAGACGAATTGTTCATATGGATTCCCGAAACGAAAGCTTGTAGTTATCCTTAGCTGGGAATTTAGCAAAATGACCTGAGGAACAAATATAGGACTTTCGCAGAGCTGAATGTCAACCAATTTTACCACAGCCTATTTTATATCCACATGGAATAACCTTAAGTAGCGGGCGCGATGACAGTTTACAGATTTCAAATCACTACAAGAAGGATGGCTCCCTTCTTTTCCGGCATGCTTTTAATTGCTCCCCTGTTTCTCTTAAATTCAGTAGGATATGAGCGTGAACGCAGCTCCTGCCGTAACTAACAATAGTGGATGCAGGGATGGGGACTTATACGTGACTTCGTTTATAAGGATATTAGACTTGCGCTGCATCCGTTGCACTCGCTTTTCCCTCATCCGCTTGCGCCAAGACTGGGCCTATGGGACCGAAGGTGGGATGGGGCGCAGTTTCTGGCACGACTTATTAGACTTTCCACGCATGCCGCACAGGTCCTGGTCCGTGCACGATGGGCTGTTTTGTCATAAAAAGGAGCAAAGGGGCGGATCGGATCCCTAGTGATTGAGGCTACAGAAAAGGCCGCATTAAAACGGAGTCATTTCCAGTCTGAGGATCGAGTCGCAGCCCTCCAAGCTACGGCAGCTAGCGTATCGTGGTAGTTTATCAACGCGTCCGATTGTTTATAAGGGGGAATATGCACTGAGTGTTGTGGGGACGCGGTCTCGGAGTCGATCTCTTTCGACTACAAGGCACCAGTCTGAAGTGTTCACTTATTTGATGCGTGGATTGGGTGCTCCCTGCTGGCGCGACTTGAACCTGGGTCTAGGCGTGCTGGGCTGTCAACTAACATCTCGTTTTGGTCCAGCACACCTCTCGCGTGGTTCGTTTCAGGAGCCTTAAATTTCTTACAGCAGTTTGACGCAAGAACACCTCTAGTGAGGGGACCGTGATAAAAGCGGCAGTTGAGCTTGCTGGCCCCAGGTCGGCAGGATCACGGGAACAGGAAACTTCCGTAATATGACGGACTGCGCCCATTTCCGCCGGATTTACTGTTAGGATTAAGATTTGGGTCAAGCGTTAGGGTAAGGAGGCGGAAATATGCAACCTTTCTGGAAGTTATCGCAGGACCACCTGTTTTACGTGGGGAGGGGGTGTTCTGATTTTCTTTCTCTGTTAGGGGGACAGTACCTAAGCAGTCCCTACAGAAGCAGTTTTGCGGGTGGATGCTTCACAACTTAAGCGAAAGCTCATTGGCCAGTCCGTCTCCAGGTCACTTAATGCATTCCCAAAGATGGGCGTCTAAAATTTTCTTTCAGGTATTCTGTATTTTCATGCAGACTACTTTACTGCGCTGGGCTAGAATCAAACATTCCTAGTCCATTAAAACAAGCAGGTGACGCAAACAGATTTTCTTTGCATCGTTCGTTCCCTTAAAAGATCGCCTCCTAAGCTGGACAGTGGAAAATGGCCCGCCCAATTCATAAAGGTGACCCTGCACATAATTCCAGGGAGTGGAAATATTCTCGTATCCTAAACCTAACACTAGCCCTTACGTAAACCTGAGTCCTGATCTTAACCCTAACCTTAAAGGTAACACGAGCCCTAACAGTAACACCAACTTTACACTTATCCCTATTTTCCATGAAATTAGGCGCCAGCATTGCGAACGGTTCCTATGGCCTGTTAAGTGGGCCACTTAAGTGATCCTTACGAAGACCGCACCCGTAAAACCTCTTTTGGCCACCATTCGCGTATTATATTTTTTGCGTATGCCAAAATATCAGCGGAGACAATGTATATATTCATATCTGACAGACAATCCTGAAAAAGCGCCATATTGTTCATTAAATTGGCGGCCCGTGTGAGAGCTAGACCCATGCTCAAAGGCATAGCGAAAGGCGTCATTAAATCCTGCAGCTAGGACGTGCCGGTGAGTAGAAATTTTTCCTAGCTTTGCCCAGTCAACACTGTGGAGCCCGCGCTTATTGATGGAAAGTTTGTTCATTGACCGACCTAAGGCGCATCCAAGCCCAAAATCTTTCTGCTCCCCGATTTGCTTAGCTGAAAAGGGCAGTTTGCTGTACCAGTTTCCCCTTTTCTGTGTCAGTAACGCTTAACTCGCCAAGGCCTTTTAGACCTCATTGTCTTGGCTGAGATTTACAGAAAACTAAACTCCAGTGGATGGACCTCTTTGTTCGCAATGCTAATCTGCCTACGATGTAGGTCACACTGCGGAAAAATACCATTTTGAATCACTGATTTGGCTGGATCGCTTAAAAAGCTAAAATTAAATAATAAATTCTCAATATGCATCCTAATAAGGGCAACCGTTAGCTACTATTCGATGATAAACGGACGTCACGTTAGAAGTCTGAACACTCCAGCCAGATTTTCGAATTGGTGATTATCATAGGTGCATCCCTGACTCAGTCAGTCGTCTGGTTTCATTTCGTTACTGACAGCACTGATATGGCTTCGACACGGGAGCCTAGATAGTTGGATCGACGCTATTAATTGAAGTTTCAAATTTATTTGATCAACTATCGAATGAGATACGAGGATATGCGTAGCGATAACAACGGCGTGCAGTGCTTACGCGACCCAAATACGAATAAATTAACAGTCTTGGATTCAATGTAGATGTTCATAAGAGAAGCGGTGAGGTGAAATCCGAGAACAAAGTTGCAAATAATGTGACATGATCACGGGAAAGATAGTTTTATTGGCCTGACATTTCAGATTCTCATTCGAATCCATCATCAGTGATAGAGTCAGATAAGGGTAATGGATTGCCCAGGTTTTGCGGTTTTTATAACATGCAGCTGCTAGGTCACTGCATGTTTAGTAGAGGATTTTAGCAGATTTGAATAATTCCTTTGACCCACTTGTGAAAAACTCGGTGGGATTAGGACCCACGCCAGCAAGGGGAAGGCTTCACTACAGCCAACTACATATGTATCACAATTGGCAGCTCTCGAGTGCATCGCAGATAGATGCACCTGTTTTCATAATTGTGTGACCAGTCAGCTGTTGCAGTATGCCGTTGCTGTGCCCCAGCGTGCTTGCCAAGAGTATCGGTTCCCACGCTCATCGCACGTGGTTGCAGGTGATGCGACCATGGCCCGCAGTCGAATCGCTGACGCCCAGATTTCGTCAGGCGTGTGAGCTTTTGGGCGATTTGGCGCGCTGACAATGGCACTGGGACCAGTGGTCATCCGCGCCTTCTCCGAGTGCCTTATTACTTTGCTCACGCAGTCTCAGCGCCGAATATGTAGTGGGGAAGTCTTTGCACTTGTTGATTGATTGAGAGCCAGAAAACCATAAGTCGAGGGTGGGAGCCGACAATCTTGACAAACACGCTGGGGGCACGGCAACGGCATGGCAACTGCATACTGTAACATCTGACCGGTCACACAATTATCACACCAAGTGCATTTACAGTAGATTGCCTAACTCATGAAATTTGAAATGTAGTATGGCACACATTTTAGGTTGTTAATTTTGTTTGGTGAACGTCCAATCTGGCGGTCGACAACGTAGACTATAAATAGCAAGGTGTTCCTTAACGTTACAAAGGATGCCTTCAGCTATAACGACAAACGCCGACGCAGAATGGACACAATAATTTTACATGATAATGCCCCAGTTAATCGCTCTAAAGAAGTATGAATTTGATAACGTTTACAATGATAATCTAACTTTTAGGCATAAGCCAACCTCTGCGCGTGTGGACTGCAATCTGTTTTTTTCCTGCGAACAGGCCGGACTTGGATCCAATCGAAAACCTTTTTGCAATTATCAAAGAAACTGGCAAAAGACAAAGAAAGGTCTTTCCATGGAAGAAAAACTTGATTTTGTACTCACATTGAACAAACTACTATAGACAACCTGGCTACCTCCATGTCAGACAGATTTTGTGCTGTCATAAATGCAAAAGGACAGTTTACAAAGTACTGATCTTGTACATTTGTTTCTATTTTATATTATTTTTCCGTTTTTATGCGCCCCTCCCTCCTTATGAACACTTATTTTTAACCTTATTTGGTTGATTTGCAATATAGCTCTTGTCTTAAATTCAGGATTTTAGTGAAAATTAATTATTTTAATGTTAGTAAATATTAATTTACAAATCGATCAATGCCTTCTTTTTTAAGAACGGTCGTTTCTTTGCGCGTTTAAAACTTTGGGAGACGCAGCATGGACTGAGTTCACGTAAGAGGCCCTTTTTGTGAAAACCATGAGATTTCATGAGTTAGGCAACCTACTGTATCTGTGATGCATTCGGGAGCTGCCATTCGTAACAAGCCTGTCTTTGCATTGCCACTACAGACTGCAAAACCTGCGAAATTCAAACCCTTATCTGACTCTATCTCTGAGGTTGCATTCGAGTTTGAAGCCGTAACGTCAGGCAAATGAAGCTTTTATTCCAGTGATTGCGTCTCCTACCTCGTAGATGTTCCTGCCTTATGCGGCGATAAATTGTCCTTCGCACCTGAATCGTTATTATCTGTGTTTCCTTAAACAGATTTGGTTATTACCATGAAAATTATTTGACAGTTTGACTTATCGACACTGTCACCGCTTACCCCATCAGTGGGAAATTCGGGCAGGAAAATTGTGCCATGGAACCAGGAAGGTCGCTGTAGACGTGAATGGCAGTAAACCCACGGCCAGAGCTAGGTAATGATATCAGTTCATAAATCATGGTCCGATTTGGAGGACATGGGCACCGTTTCCATTTCAAGGAAGCTGAAATATTTGCTAAAAGGAATAACCTCATGGGTTGCCAACTACCTGCGTCATCTTTCGCCGGTCTGCAATCCATTGTCCAAACCCATCACCAGCCTCGGCAGGCATTAAAATTTGTTTCAAAAGATCAGTTAGGTGATGAGCGCATGGGTGAAAGCTGCTTACAGCGACTGGGCTGGTGATTCTCATGACCGAGTAATAATCACGCAAATCAACTATGTCTAGCTGGCGTCATACTTACTGACCACTAGAATGCGAAGAATCAAGCCACTATCGCTCCAATTATGGACATCCGCGGTAAAGGTTTGAGTTTTTAATTTAGGAAAGGGCGTGTGTGGTTGCGCAGTCACTTTATTTTATAAGTGCAGTATCCGTGTGAACTGAGTGTACCAGCGAAGACAGGGAAGCCTGGAATTGCTATTTCCGTATTATTAATAGTCATTCTCCACCCATACTTAACCTCGAGTTTCGGGCACCTGAGGCTTGGTCCTATGCCATTTAACTCGCGTCGGTTGACTTCGCTGCTTCCACCTATGCCTCCTTTCACTGAACAGTAAGACGGTGAATCCTTATTGGTAAGTGGATAAAGTATTTTGTTTCATCGAGTCCTTCTTCCAGGACTGTTTTTTCCGCATTTGTCAGGTGATGCCTTTGTTTACTTGTCAACTCAAACTGCCATCCCTTCAGAATTTTATTTTAACCTTTTCGACATAGTTTTTACTGTAACTCTTAATCAGTTAGGAAGAAAATTGTGCTCATAGCATTAATATTTAAAGGTAGATAAGGAGAAGTGGATGTGTCGCATTCGAAAATTCACACCTACGTCATATGGCGGGCATACAGATTTTAGTAAAAGCGAAGCTATTGGGTTCTTAATGTATTTATTAAGGTCCGTCATTCAGTCTCGGTTGTTATTAAATGCGCTAGAAGCCCGTCCTTTTGGTGATGAACTTTTCCCCTTTTTTCTACTGCCTTTATTTAGGACATAAAGTCTGTTAACTCAGGTAGGCCTTGGAAGGTTCCTCGTTCCCGAGACGGTAACGTAACTGTCACTGACAGTCCCGATCAGGTCACACATCCCCCTCTACTGTGTTACGATATCCCAGAGGTTCACTTCATCCAGGTAGAACCATGGGTACCTTTGATGCCAGCCACAACTCTGTAGCAAACGAGAGGGTAAAGAACTTTTTGAAAGAGAACAGCATTTCGTCCCCGGCCAACAGCACGACCTACAGGCCTACCAGTCAAACATCCAGGGTTGCAGACTATAGTACGGATGCGCCGGTATCCGATTGGTCAATACCCACACCAGAAAATCCAGTACATGCCCAGAAACGTCTACCTCCGCAATCCTCGGTATACCAGACTCCCAACTTGAAGCCAAGAACTGTTGCTGACGGCGCTACCAATCTGGCCTTTTGAAGGCAGGATCAGAACTCTACAGAAGACGCAAAAATAGAATCCGCGGGCAGACGTAATCTCGGAGACTGCGAAAACAAGGTCGGCCTCACTATCCAAAGGCCTCTTTGGGCGTTTTGGTGGCGTCAAGTCGCAGTCAGTGAAGAGTTACATAGATATATTTATGGATTAGAACTGCCTAAATGGCAGAAGAACTTCCTGTGCCATGGGTGTTAATATGCGTTTCATATTTACTGGTCTGAAGAATTCTTGGTAGGAGCATACTCAAGCAGTATAAGAAAAAGCTTGACCAACAACGTAGCCTGAACTAAAAACTTTCCTATTTAAACAACAGGCAACTAAATCCAACCACTGTTAATTGCCTAATGCTGCATTTAGCCATCACAAATACTGAGGACTGCGAGGCGAAGAAACGGGACGTCCATAAATGAAAGAGCATTTTCTTCTTAAGATTGGTTAGTCTGCGAGATTGAAAATCTAAACAATCTCCATAATCGCATCACGTCATTTTTTTATGTAGCGGGATTATGCCAACTTTTTGTCCAATAGACCCCCAGTGTACTCACTAAAGTTAATATATAGCAGATACATTCTGTACCTTTCAGTAATCGATAGAAATGTTTGAGTGTTTGAAATTGAAAAGAAAAATAATTTTTTGTTTGCAAAATAAAAATGATATTGCAATGGCCGAATGGCCATTGCGATTTCAATAAGATTATCTCAGTCAGGACCTAAACAGTTTTATAAAAACAGTTAGACCTTCCACTAAGACGAAATACAAGAACCAACTGCGTCCATTTAAACTTCTCTAAATTGGCACCTTAAGGATATATAGAAGCATTTGAGTTAGGGCATGGGAATATGATCCACTTATTTCAGCGCATAGTGTTAAATTTCCAGGACGTTTTGGTTATTATTTGAGTTAGTATTGGGTGTTTTTATTTTTACGAAGGTCTAGTGTTTAGGTTTCGGAGTTGTAAGGTTAAAGATAGGGCGGTGAGAAGGTAGCTCTTTGGAATTTAACGCGAGGTCCCCTGTAGTAGAGAGTTAGTGGTGTCAGCATTCGTGTGTCCGACCAAATTTTAAAATAAAACTGGAAGATGAATATTCCATAAAATACTGCTTAATTAACTTTCAGAATGCTAGGCAAACAGGAGCCCACATCCCAGCAGTTCATAGCATTGGTTGTGCTGTGGCTAGTCTAACACGGATTACGTGAGGCAGCCTGATGGAGTGATGGTCGCACTTAGCGCCTGAGCATCAGAATTCCCCTCTCCGACACCAGCTCAATGTTACAAAATCCTGGTGGGCAGCGTGGTACGAAGTCTTGCTTGATATCGAACAGCATTTGTCATGTCGTAATAGCACTATGTCCCGTGACCTTTTTATAGGAAGGTGGTCGACCTTCGCTGAGGCCCGTTCCGTCACCGGTGGACCTGTCAGGTAGATCGTAGCCGGTCCAACATGTGGATTTTCTCTCTCTGTGTACACTTCACGTGCACTTATGAAACACATAAACAGTCTCGAGAGTGGTCCGCTTCATCGCGGAAACTATCCTTCCTTGCTTTAGCAGCCCATATCCCCCCAGTTGATGAAATATCGTCAAACTAAAGTGCTGTTTTCCATGTTATAGTTACTATTAGTTATAATTTCTTCAGAAATTTTTTTTATTTGTGAACTGAGCCTGATTTTTTTATTTCGAGGGTTGCTGAAAGTGTAAATCTTTACGTCTGCCAGCAGCAATTTGTGTTTTTCTGTTTTCTTTCATATCATTTTTCCCATACTGTTGATGAAGACTTAGCACTTATACGCAGGAGAAGGCTATTTACTTCTTTAGCCACCCCTTTATTTAACCAACGTTTCTTATGGTTTCAGCTCTCCTTGACCACCATCTCTGTATGTGTTTTGAGAAAAAAAAGACGCTGAATCTACACACGCCTCAGGTATATACAACGCCATGATATGCCCTTTAAGGCAAACTCTCCTAGTCTCATCATATCTGAAGCACTCTCAGCACACCTGTTACCTCGTATTCGGCAGTTTCTGCTTTTGGGGTGATAATTATTTATCTCACAATGTGCTTCTAAGAGCTTCGCTGTTTGCGACCTAGGCAACATGGCGTACAGTTTTTAAACAGAAGACTACGTAACTGCAAAAGGAATAATTTTTTCTTGAAAAACAAAACGAAATGACATTTCTGTTGGTTATGCAAAACCAAGACCTTTCAGTGGATTTCCTGTCGTTTTTATATTCAGTAAACATTGTTTGAATGCAAACAGTTTCCTGATATGAAAGTCAGAAGGTGGAATGCTTTGTTTCTCCATTTTGCCAGGACCTCCCTCCTGTATGAAAACATAATGTGCTCTTTTTATTCGCAGCAGATACTTCCCGGGTTAAGGTGTGGCAGTCATCTACAGAGATTGCCAAAGGCCTGGCAAGCCTGGAATATCAAGCACGCAACTTCATCGTCAATTTTTGTGATTTGTTCAGTTTACTACCTAGAAAAAGAAGAAGTATAAAAAGTAGAAGAAGAAGATGATGATGTGTTGATGCCTGCATGCATCGGGTGTTGAACAACTGCCATTAGTCGTGTAGACAATGCTGATCGCAGAACTAAAACTAATCTTTCTAACTCCAACCCCCTCAAGCGTAACGGAAGGCCAACTTTAATCTACAAGGTTTAATTATGATTATAACCAGTGAAAAGACATCGCGCTGCACACCGATTTTCCTCAGTACACCTGGACTAATCTATATATCTTTTAATAGTATCAATGAACTGGTAATAGTAGACTAAACGAATAGGTAGGTTAGTCTCTGACAGGAACCCATCGCTACATGTATTTGCATATAGAAACAGTGAATTTGGAAAGAAAGACAGGTTTCGTTGAAAAGATACTTCCAAACACTGGCGCATAATGTTTGCATTTGGGGTACTGGTGTATAACTATTCCATACATTGTCATAACAGACGGGTATCGTGTTTTTTATTAGGTTTGCACTGACCATCACCCCCTATGCGGAATGCAAGGGTGTACTTGATATCCCTGAGACAGCTTGCGTGCTCCAACACTGCTCGTAGGCGTGTTTATAAAAAAAAACCTTAAAACGAAGATAGTTCTAAAAGCATTTACCGAAGTTGCGAGCATTTGGATATTCTTTCTAATGGAGCTGTCTGTTTCATTCATATTTGTAGATTCATCCAAACATGAAAACTCATTGCCGAAAAAACTAACGTCCATAACTAAAGTCGACAATTAAAAATCGTTTTATAATAAGTTACCCGTTTAAAAAGCGCGTTAATTAGATAATTCCCTAACGAATACATGCAGACTTTACTTTTTCCAAGGTAAAATGTGGCAGTTTTATCGGTTTTGTAACTTACTTCAAAATAAGTGATACGTTTTCTGCAGGAAATGAAAGAACAAACTTTACCTTGACATTGGAGTGTTTTTTGTCACATTTTTTTACTTTAATGCCCCGTCCTAAAACAACAAAAACACGACAAATTACCCGAATATATATTAAGATTTTGTTTAAAGTGCTAATCATCTGTCTATTGTGTTCCTAAATTCCGGATTAACGGAAACTATATTATACAAAAATTATCTTATTGTATACTTCCAAGTTAATGTAGGTGATTCTGTAATCCATCTCCATAGTATTTGGTATGTATGTTGTTGACGGTGCTATTTCGCCATAGTACACTAAAAATACTGGGAAACGAGTTTGTTTCTCTGTTTTGTTGCAAAAAATGTCAATAATTTGCACAAAATAATTTATTAAATTGGATTCTTTGCTTGCTTTTGGAAAAATGAGGTTCCTTACTGTTGTCTTCACCTGAATTTCATTGAATTTAGATCCAAATTTCCGGTTCCAGAAGGGATTTATTTGAAATTTTTCTTGATTATATTGATGTTCATTTATAGTACAATGCAAAAAACGAAAGACTTTGTTCTGTACTATTAATTTGCAGGAGAACTCTCTTGGATGTCCAGCCTCCTCTAATTTGACCCAAATCCTACCTGTTTTCCTTCAATATATAAGAATAAACGTGTGGTGTTCTTTAGTAAAAGGCTTTCTGCGCTTCAAATCCACTCAACAAACCGAAATAACAAGACAAAATGTAGGCTAAACTACTCACTGAAATGTGGATCACTCATTTCATGCGTTAGGTCACCTATTGTAATCATTCTCCGTTATCGCAGATATCTATTCTTAACTGATAAATGCGTTCTAAAACATATCTGTTAGGTCCGGTTGGCATCCAGGGTGTCCATTTTAAAGACTCCTGAACGTTTATTGTGTTCCTTTGCATTTTTCGTCCCATTGGATTGTTAGTACTTTGGGGTTTGCCAAGGAGGGCGTTTTGAAGATCCGTGCCTACCCTAGCATTTCCTTTGAACCGGACATACTAAACTCGGCGCTGGAAAATGTTGTGTTTCATTCCAGATCTGTTTAGCCGTCAACAAAAGGTTCCTCGATATCTCTAGCGCAATCTATAATACTCCAATTCGCGTCGGAATTACGTGAACCTACTTCGTTGGGTGATAGAACGAAACAGGATGGTTATGTTTGGCCTTCGAGCTCTCGTCTATAACTATCTCTCTCAAGTGGTTAGTTCGACAGTGGCGAATGAATATGACCGCCTTGGGCTCTGGGCGGTGACTGGTACGTGAAGTAGTATATAGTGATAGAAGGCTTGAGTTGCATATGCCGCCTAATCTCCTCCATCTTCCTCCTGTGCCCGGTGGCAAGACAGCGTCAGGACGACTGTGTAGGCGTGTCACGCATGACCTGGATCCACAAGGATGTACTTGTCGTCGAACCATGTCCATTCAAACCATTTTTACAGTGTGGCCTAAGGCTTGAAATCCAATGTTGCGTTATAGATTATAAAGTAAGCACCTAGTGGTCGTCTGCGATCTCACACTGTTTTCATCACTGGGTGACCGTTACCTGAGATTCGTTGATCATCATCACACTCTGTGGCTTATTGATCCAGCCATCGTATGGCAGTAGAGCTGAATTTGCTCAGATATTTGGTTTTCCATCTCTTTGAGTTGCTGGCCTCTCATAACCTGCTCGTCTACCTCAATCCTTTTTCCATCGAAATAGCATGATGACTCCTGAAGTAGTAGTTGTAGTAGAAGACGTGACGGTGGCAGCAGGAGTTTTATTGAATTGAATTTTCTTAATCTCACTCCATTATCATGGGGAGTCGTTGATGGTGCTAGAGGCAGCACAAATGCAATATTTATAGGACAAAACTACCATGCCGCCAAATGCCTTCTATCGTTAGCTTTCTGCACAGTAAAATTCTAGCCATAGATTTTCCCCTTCGATCGTTTATTATTCAAGGTGTCTTAAAGAGACGCGAGTTGTTTCAGACCTTCACAAGTTTCCTCTGAAACTCTCGAGATAGATGAATATTGCCGGCGAAGACAAGGGTGACTGGAATGGCCAGTTCTGGCTTATTAGCCATCGTCAGCCAGTCATACCCAACCCCGAGGGTCGAACCTACAACCCGTTGTTCAGAAGTTTACCACTTTAACCATTGAGCCACGGGCTTGTTATCTTGCCTATGTAGATAGGGAATATTGACTGCATGCATAGATGAGTGCTAACCAAACGCTAACAGAACTCACTCGTCCCATTCTGCCCTGAGCCTCACTCTAGAGCCCCGCCAGCAACCGCACAGCGGTTAGTAGTAGAATAGACAGGTGAATATTGCCGGCAAAGATATCTCCAGGCGCTTCAGTGCATTCCTCAATAAGAGAAATCTGACGCGCTGAAATCTCTCGGGGCCTTGAAGTCTCCTAACTAACTGGGCAACTTGATTTATTCAGGATGGGGAGCCAGATTTAAATGGCTTCTTCTCGGTGCACAATCTATTGCAATCCCACCCAGCTGGGAGTCAACCTCCCTTGCCTTGTTTGTTGTGTGAAACCCTGTTCCATCGTACTCGGAAGAAGCGCATGTTTGTGTACGGCGCGCGAAGTGGAGTTCGTCGGCCCTGTCAACCAATGCGCCCACTTCCGCATCAGACAACTGACCTGGTCGGACGGTGGCCTCATTGTGGCGTGGGGGAGAGAGTGAAGTCGATCGCTCAGCGCATTTTCCTCACTATAAACAATCTGACGCGCTTTAAACTATCACGGTCTGCTAAAAACCGTGGCTTGGCGGGTTACCAATTGACGGATAACTCGGACCACGTGATCAGCCCAGTGTGTTTTGTGCGGACTGGTGGACTGAGAGTCAGGCTCCAATGGCTCCTTCTTAATGTTGCGTTTATGGCACTCCCACTATGCTGGGATCCGAGCCGCCCCTTCCTTGTGCTGTAGTGTTCTTCTTTTGTGTTGCACCACAGTGCGTGGACCTGCGCCCTCTTCCGTCTCCGGTCTTCTTGACTCTGTCTCAACACCGGGTCCAGGTGGGTGAGTCGAAAAAAAAGGCAGGTAGCTTCAGTGCAAGTCTAATCTCACCGTCCCTGCACAGCCTTGCTGTGGAGCATACGGTAGACATTGTCAGATTATGGCTGTTCAACTGTCATGTGTCAGGCTTAGACCGACTGTTTAACTTCGTCAGCTACTGCATCTCACCTCACTACTGGACTTTGTCTTGCCAGCGGACTCTGGTGTGTTACAGAGTGGCAGATGCTGCGAAAGTCACACCGTCCCTGCCTGCACCATTCTAAGTGGCGCATGGTAGAGATCATCGTTCGCGGTAGTCGAAATGTCCTTGATGAAATGACAAATAGTCATAAATACAAATATTCTCCAAGGAAAACCATTGCGTGTTGAAGGTGGAGAACAATTTCAACTCACCTTAGTGGTAACGCTGTGCATTCACGCTATGCAACAATCGGTAGAGTGACTGTGACCTGTATCCCCCAGGAATTCTCGCCAAAACGGTCAGAACTACTAAAAATAACGACATAGCAATTCGATCGTTGATCTTGAAGATGTCCATGACTTTTCCCACGTCGGGTGAACACAGGGACGGTGACTTCCGCGTGAAGTAGTTTGCAGCAATATGCAGCTTGCGCATCATCTACCGCACTCTCTCCTCTCTCTCATCCATCTCAGCTCTTTGTCAAGAGAAAAACCGGAGAAAAACCGGAGACGCAGTGACTGACGGAGCTAAGCAGCTCAGCTACGCCTACTCCACAAGCCCGCTTCGCGCACCACCGACAATACTTTCACGCAATAAGGACGAGTTTGGCTCGGATTTCAACTAATTGCAAGTTATGTAGAGACCACACTGAGAAGCTACCGTTGCAGCTCAACTGCCTGTACTTATAGGGGGAGACCGAATTATGCTGTCAGTTCACGGCCTTCAAAGCCACGGCTTTCAGCCAACCGGGATAGATTTAAGCGTGTCAGGTTGTTTAAAGAAAAGAATATGTGCTGAGAGTCGCCTCCCTCTCACAGTCACCAGGGCACTGTCCGAGTCAGTCAGACGGCAAAAATTTTTTCATCCAAGTTGAAGAGTTACCGTTCGGAAGAATCAAGAAGTTTTGCCGATCTAGATTAGGCACACGAAATTGATCATTTCTGGCTTATTTATTGCTATCAATCAGTGATACCTCACGCCTATTTTGCATGCGCGAAGTTTGAACCGGAGCCAGTTTATAAACAGCAATTTTGTGTTCAGTCCTGTAATCAGGACAGATCGGATCAGGCAACTCCCACGTGCTCAACTATTCTCGATCTCAGCCAGCGTGACGTGAACCCATAGTTCAGTGATGGAAGCGTTGTTCGATGATCGACGGACAAGGGCTAAAACTTGAGACGTTTAATCTGAGAGTGAGTAAGTCGGAAATGGCTGTCCACGCATCGCTTACCGATGTCAGGTAAGATTCTCAATTCTTTGGCCTACCTCAACTAGTAGCACACTTAGCATATCGGCTGCTTATATGATATGACGTTGGATTTGCCATAATTTCAGCGCATGCAGAGGGGTACGCTATAAAATTATCTTAAAAACCCTCCAACGCTCATTCAAAAATTAGTACGACAGGCACTTTCGAGACGGTAGAGGCTACCTTGTGTCATAGTAACTGATAAATTCCAACTGAGACAGGGAACCTGGATTTGGGGGCAGCGGTGGGTAATAACAGCAGACAAGTCCGACCCAGCCGTTCAAATCTCTCTCTCTCTCTTTGTCGGTACAATTGATCGTTTATTGATTTTGAATGGTCAGGTTCCCGACTACGTGGGCTGTTGACCTTGCGTTCCAGGATGACCTGGAAATATATATTTGTGATATTTAATCACTATAGATTTGGTGCAAGACACTCCCTTATAACCGTATGTAAAATTTATTGACCTCCAGCTTATTCTTGTTCAACTCAGTTTACGTAAACTTTTTTCCTTCACCCCTGGTGTATTCCGTCTGTCATTCAGTTAGTCTCGTGATCAACCTGTTTTTTTCTTAAACATATGCATTCCTAACATGACTTTGATAAGACGTTGCGTCTAATGATCATTTCCTTGTTTACCCCAACCTACAGTTCAGTTTAGTGCCCGACAGCCCGGTGTCCCTGAAATGTCTCGTCTCTTCAAATTATTGCCACCAAAAAGACCCATAAAAACTGCCTAGGTTACTAAGCCTTGTGGCACTGTGAGTCACTATTTTTTTGATAGTTTAGGTTTCTTGATCCTTGGCACCAGATCCACCCACTCGCAACTCCCATTCATTTTTGTCATGGATCATTTTTAATCTCTTAAACCGGTCGAGTACAGGGCCTGTCCGGGAATCGGTGATCGATCTCATGAAATGTTAACCAAAATTCTGAAACGCGTTATCGATTGGGAATTATGACTTATTTAGAACTTTTAAATTGCTTATATTGCGGTAGAATCCTGACAGAATTTTACCTTTTGAATGGACCTCGCCTGCAGAAGGACAGGTTAAAAATGACTATTGAGTTTCAATGTCCTTAAAATATATTTTATAAAAAGACATACCCAGAAATACCCTTTCTTGCATTCTTTCGATAGTCAATAATTTCTTCTTTAAAGGTTATAATCAAAGGAAGGGTTGATTTTTAGTTTAAACTAAATTTAATTCCCGAATAATTTGGAACTCTACCTGCCGTTGTAGTTGCCTTTAGGGGTTGCAGTCTACAAGCTGAATACTGTACTTGTGAGGACAGTCATCCATTCCACTACGGCATCAAGGCGATACCATATACTTCTCATAAAACTTGGTAATGGACGTTCACTCCGTTTATACTTCACGAGGAGCATTAATAAAAGGACAGATTCAACGCTGTTCGAATGACCTCAGGACCTTTTTTAAACTGAAAGATAGCTTTACTTACAATATAACATTGGAAGAAGTCCTGATTGGCCAGTAAATAGATATAAGGAGAGATATTTTTCAGCGTTTTTTCTAGCAAATATATTGTTCGTTTTGAGGTAATTGAAAATCGATATAAAAGTGCATGCTACGTAAGTCATCATTTTGTACTGAATGTAGGTGGCCGAAAAGAAATGGATTCAAAATCTGTCATCTCGGTGTGTCTGAATTGTCATTAGAATACATCGCATTCTGATCGATTTTACAACCCTGCATAAGTAATCTTTCCTAATCGCAAACGCTTTTCAGAAATTTCAGTTAACACTTCATGAGGCCAGTCACCAACTCTAGCTACAAATTACCCGGTGCGTTCATAGGTGGTGGATAGAGCGTCAGCATTCAGCGAATGCCCGTAGCTAAATAAGCTGGCTCTCGGATCTGAGGCATAATTGCTTCCGGACTGCGCGTTAGTCGAGCCCCAGTTTGGCAAGCCAGTTTTCTAAAAAGGAGCAGCGAAGCATGCCGATATTTTGATTTGATAAATGTGCTCATCGTTAAAAGCAACGCATCATTCGCCATCGTCTGGCCCAAGCCTGGAGTATTAAACTGGTGTACCACCGAGTTGGATGACGATACCCGTCATCGGATTCGAACACCATTGGACCCCTAAGGACCCCAAAAGGACCCCAAATGATTTGAACACCATTTGGAAGCTACCCCAAAGGACCCCTAATGGAGTCTTTGCGCGACTGAAGGGATGCGGTTCGCGGGCTCAGGTTTAACATACCGATGGTCAAAAGTGCTTAAGAGAACCATTTCCCGTCCAAAAAATGAAAACAACAATGCCCCCCCCCCATTCTAAACTTGCAGAATTCACCTTCGGCGTACCTGCAATTTTGAGTATGCATCATGAAGCCTCTTCTTTGTGGACCTTCTAATTAGAGAACGTCTGATGGAATGATTTGTAGAATATATTATACAGGAAGACGCCGACAGAGCGATGCACATATTTCTCCAGTTTTGCCTTTCTGAGCCAGAAACGAAACTTTTTCTGCTGCCTAAGCAACCGAGATAGGAGAACATGCGCCCTGGATGCACTCGAGAAGAAACCACTTTCGTACTGAACGCCCTGGGAGAAATCGCTTCCCAAAACATTTACTGGGACATAATTGGAAAAAAACCACCGTTAGGGCGGAAAGTGTAGAATTTGCGCTTCCCATAGTTGGAATCGAATGGGCTTTTGGAATTGAGCCACCATTTTTTCTACTCTCCCTTCGTATGCAAATTTTCTTACATGCACGTCGGTTGGCCTATTTCGCCCATCTTCTACTGATTTTTAAACCTCTTTATATATTGGAACTACATAAGCGCACGATGCCGGCACTGTTTTTAAGGAAGTTCAGTTTCATCCACATGTTGTGACTCATTCACGAACGATTCTTCACTATATCAATTGTTGCATTCTTCGGCAATTCGTTTGTGACCTTCCGCTGTTATGTAGTTTGTGTACCCAATCTTAGTCACGGTGAATTGAGGGCTTTTTCTGAAATTTTGGAACTTTAATTTCAAATTAAAGCGTACCTCTCTCTCTCATATCATATCGGTTAAGGGTTCTGTTTAATGACGGAGTTTGTTGTCTTAAAATTCATCTTACTTCTTAGTTACTTTTATGCGTTAGGCGGAAGACGATAGCTGCCTTGCGGAGTAAATCGGGACTTTTTCTTCGGCGCCAGTTCTATCAGATTTAGACAGGTGAACAGCTTCGTACCTTTTTAGCGTGTGCGCAATAACGTTATCTTAATCTTTGATAGGGTTCAATCCTGACTTAGCTTAGCCTGCTGGAGGTGGGTGGGTCTACGTGACTACTTAGGCATAAAGGATGCTAATAGCGATTGCATTCCAGACTTGATTGAGTGAATCAATCATCGGCATGCTGATCAAGGAGCGCTTTGATCAGGGAGCCTTTTCTGCCGTGCGCACCTCTACGTGGACCGTTCGACTAATAATGACCCGACGTTTAACCAGTTTGTCGCTTTACCCCATTTCACCCCCCCCCCCCCCAGTCCCTGATCATGTAGAACGTTTCAGAGTTTGTTACAAGGACGCTGACAATACCTAACCCAAATCCTAATTGACGTTGGCAATTAATCAAACAAGCCCTTGAGTCATTTCTAGGACAGAAACGGTCTCTGATACTGCTGTCTACCTAAAGTGCAACATCAGAATCCTTCTTCTGTTGTTGTTGTTGCTGCTGCTGGAGCTGCTGAGGCAACTGTCATCGCTAGTCATCTCCTGTTAATCTCTTGCTAATGGTCTCGTGAGTTCTCCATTCGGACCTGATTCAGTTATCAGCGCGAATATCCCTGTGTCCCTCCTTATTACCAATTTAAACCCTTGTAGCTGAAAGGTGACGGCATTCGACAATTACAGCCCATCGGTCAGTTTTCAGCTGTCTGGAAAACGAGGGAAAATTGCTGCTTTCCGTGTTCGGAAGAAGGCCCTTGTTGAATCGGTTTTCGTTAGTGACCAAAAAGGATTCTCCAAGGTTGCTGTATCATTTACTTCAGTTAGAGCTGGAGCCTCAGCAATGAGCCGGACACCTGGTTTTGCTAGCTTTGCCTACGCAAAATTAGAAGAAGCTGCGTTTTCGGGTTGATCTCCCTTGTTTATTTGTTCGAAAAGTATATTTCAGCAAGACTGCTACATGCGTTTCGCCGCTGTGAAGGTTTCTTAGGTGGGGCTCTAACTTAAAAGTGGAGTACCAAGTAGCTAATTCCCTAATTGGACCCCTGCCTATTCTAAATCCATATGGTTCGTCGGTAGCTTGATGTATAAACACAGAATAAAGACGAAGCGAATCCTGTCCAGAAAAACGGTCAGTTTATTTCAACCAGTTGACTAGGGAATACTTTACTGAATTGCTGCTAACTGATTTGCCCATCGTGATCAGCGTGTAGTAAAATCAAGTACTTCCATTGCTGCTAGGCCCAATATGTAGCTGTGTTCTTGGGAGTAACTTCCGGATGAACCGACAGGAGCGAGGGATCACTTCGCACTTGCATTCCGTTCCCTGACAGAACACGCGAATTAGAACCCCCATAGTCCGGGGAACTTGCGGTTCTTTCCAGAGAGATCAGAGTTAAGGTTATGGTTGGGATTAGCTTTAAGGTTAGGGTTAAGGGCAAGGATCCCCTAGATTACCTCCTAAGCATGACAGCAAAACAGGAACTGCCCGCAATCCAGGTTGTTTGCGCTAAACTCCAGGGACGTACATATCAGGGGCAACGTTAGGAGTACGATTAGCGTTACAGCCTATTAGGATTAAACTTCGAGTTAATGGTTGGGTTAGGATCAGGGGTACGTTTAAGTTGTTTTAAGGAGATGGAAATATTTATCGTTCCTGGAATTCTGCTACTTGGGTGGGAGATTCCTCTTCCCGTGTTCTAGTTAGGGGGTCATATATGTTACCTTTATTGGGTTAACTTCAGGTTTAGGAGTAGTGTCACGTTTAGGACTAGGATAAGGGAATATTTACCTTTTCTATAATTTTGGCCAAGGTCTTCTGTATTACCAGGTGGTTCCTATTTCCAGGTCTGTCGCATTCCTTTACAAAGGCGACGCTGGAATTGTGCCTTGGAAAATATGAGGAGGTAGGATCCTTTCCGTTCTTGGTTTAGTACTTTGGCATCGGAGTTTATATGGAAATTTTTTGAATTGCGGCCTCGAAGATTTGCAAGCTCTTTTACAGATTGCGAATTTTTTTCCAGCTGGCCATAAAATTTACATGAAAGCGCAAATTTTGTGAAAACTATATTCCCGTGGCTTTTGTTAGTCAGAAGCATTTCAATACTAGTTTTTTTTAGCGAGGCCTGCGACACCAACAAGTAGGCAGTAAGAAACCCCGGTTTTTTTGAGGAACTACGGAGCCTTGGTGTAATTTTGCATTACAAAGACGTGCAGTACTTCTCAGCTCCAGGTACCCACCTGACGCCCTGCACAGGTGTAAGCACGCACTGTGTGCGGCTTTTATGGACTGCCACGGCTTAGTGCACAACCCACCTTCTCATCAAAATCCCCGGAGAACTGAAAGACTCCAAACAGAAGAGAGATTTAGAGAAAAAGCGAACGTTCCTTTACTTTCAACTAGACAACACAGCCCCTTGTGAGTCTGTAATCACCATTGTTCAAAACAACTGCAAATTCCAAGTGTCATTTACGAAGTAGTTCGTGTTAAGAGTCCCCCCTTTACAGAAGTGCAGACGTGGTTAGTAGACAGTGTCGCTAGGACTCACGAATAAACAAATATAAAACAAAAATTTACTTGGCCAAGTAATAAGTTTGCTTATTTACTCCAGAAAAAATGGCCCCATAGGAAGGAAGAGGACAAAATGACGGTTAACTTCAGGTTCCTCTGCTTCAAAGGTCTCACCGATCTGTATACACCTACTGAAACGTTTGGTCTACGCTGTCACCTCGGCGGCATTTGATTGAACGCATGCTAAGGTCAGGTCGCGGGTGGTGATGAAGAGCAGAGAGCTCAGCTCATGTGCTGCGTGCGGCTTGGTTGACAGGTCGACCGCTGTCGAGTCATCGGGCTAGTGACCCGACGGACGCGCACGCTCAACCGCAGGACTACTTCAATGAGTCAGGTGGCGTCGGTCATGGCGCAGGCCGCGGGGACCATGCACGTGATCATCAGACAGCAGTACTCAGGGGGCCGGGGGCGTAAGAGCTGAATGTTGTAGAGCCAACGGACTATCAACCGACCTACTAGCCCGACGCTCTTACGCGTGTTGAAAACAGCTCCTCCTCCTCCTCCTCCTCCTCCTCCTCCTCCTCCTCCCTCCTCCTCCTCCTCCTCCTCCTCCTCCTCCTCCCTCCCTCCTCCCTCCTCCTCCCTCCTCCTCCTCCTCCCTCCTCCTCCTCCTCCTCCCTCCTCCCTCCTCCTCCTCCTCCCTCCTCCTCCTCCTCCTCCTCCCTCCTCCTCCTCCTCCTCCTCCTCCTCCTCCTCCTCCTCCTCCTCCTCCTCCTCCTCCTCCTCCTCCTCCTCCTCCTCCTCCTCCTCCTCCTCCTCCCTCCTCCTCCTTCTCCCTCCTCCTCCTCGCCACAGCATGCGATGAACATCACACTTGTCTGTCTCCCCGGCTTGGTTGAAGTGTTCACAGTCCGCCATATTTGTTTTGCTTGAAATTCGAAACCTTACGGAGTCGACAGAACAATGCTTGCGCTAGGCAGTGCCTTGCTCGCTTAGGCTTACTTAGATCCCCTACCACGGACCACGCGGGAAATGTGTCGGAACAAAACAGATCCAAATAAGGCACGGTATGCACTAGTCGGGTTGTGCATCCCAAAGCGAAGGCCACACGCCTGCGCGCAGGCTCAGGATGCGCCCGATTCTCGCATTTGACGGGTGGCCGGCTCAGACGACGGACTGGCACCTAAAAGATAGATCATAGGGTGGGGTAGATTCTGGGCACTCCACCCCCATGGCACTTCAGCGCCGAATATGGGAGGTGTGGTGGCACGCCTAGGGGCGGCAAGGGCCTAGGTGCCCCGGCCGGGCCAGCCACCTGCATCCTCTCCTGCATCCGGTCTTTTTGACTCTGTCAGGACACCGGGCAAATTTGGGGAGGAGGAGAGAGTGCGATAGCTGCAGGGCAAAGCTACTATCACTTAAAACTAATCCACGCGCAAGGCACCGTCCCGGAACCACCACGGTGTGGAGCATACGCTGGACATCGTCGGACTACGACGGTCGAAATAGCATGTGTTTGCAACTGCGCTGGAGCAGCCACCTTGTGAGGATGGATGACGAAGGACTACCCAAATAACTCTTCTATGGAGATGTCGCCACGGGTTCTCGTCGATAAGGGGGTCAAGTACAACTCTACAAGGACACACTGAAGACCTCCCTGAAGCAGCTGCAGATCAACCCGGCGACCTGCGAGGAACTTGACGGAACCGACGGCTTGGAGGAGGACAGTGAAGGCAGGAGCAGCAGTCTACGAAGCCAACCGGATCACCGCAGCCAAGGCCAAAAGAGTGGCACAAAAGAAACCAGCGCCCCAGACTAACACCGTCGACGCAGGCTCTTCCAACCTGCCCACGTTGTCAACGCATCTTCCGCGCGCGAATCGGACTGGTCGGACATCTTCGGACGCAATGCACCAACAATCCGACAGTTCTAACTTCTACGTCAAATTCTGCCAACCCTCCTTCCGACTCCCACACCCTCACTTCTGGCATCAATTGCATTACTCCCACCATCATAGAGACCACATCCCAGTACTCATCACCTGTTATCCCCACTACCACCACCACCACCACCACCACCACCAACACCACCAGCATCGATGGAGACTTTCTCCTAAATTGTCCTCAATGCGACCTCATATTCACCTCACGCATCGACCTGGTCGGTCACTTGCAAATACATCATACAGAGACGGTTGAACCAGTGCCTGGAGTACCAACACATAGCAGCGATCGCCATCTCCACTGCCCTCACTGTCCTCGCGCATTCATATATCGCATGGGCCTATTCGGTCACATGCGCATACATGAGAGCGGAATTCAACGTAATGCTGAAAACACCGATACTCCATGCACACCCTCCGCTCCTGCAATTCTTACCGCCAATGCCACCCCCAGTACCACGAATGACATCCCTAAGCCTCTCCCGCTTCTCCTGCCAACACTGCGCCCGCAATTTCAACTCACGCATCGGCCTGGTCATTCACCTGCGAATCCATCGCGCAGAGGCTGGTGAACCAGTGCCTAGGGCTCCGACATACAGTCGCCGCGCCCGCCTCCACTGCCCTCCCTGCACATGCACATTTAGACACCGCGTGGGCCTCTTCGGTCACATGCGCCTCCACGGCAGCCTGCGGTAAACCACCGGAGGCTAAGCCACCTCAGCGTGCACTACCTACACCAATACATAGACCACACCCTTGCAATCATGAGATTATCACGGTGTCCTAGAGACCATGGCTTGGAAGGCTGCCAATCTGACTCTTACACCAGATCACACCGTTGGCCCCGTGTATGCGTTGTGTGAGTTGAGTGGCTGACCATTGGACTGGGAGTCAGACGGCGATGGCTCCTTTATAACCCCTGATTTAATGAATCTTGTTTTGTGTGTTATGGGGGCCAGGTCATGCTATGGCGCGCGAAAACGGGTACGCCGAACCATCAGCCAATGCACCGTTATCACGCCAGCCAACTGACTGGCTCGAACGGTGGTCTGATTGGGGGGGTTGGGGAGAGAGTGAGGTCGACGGCTCAGCGCACGTTCCTCACTATAAACAATCTGACGCGCTTGAAACTATCACGGTGCGCTAAAAGTCGTGACTTGGAAGGTTGCCAACTGACGGAATAACTCGGACCGCGTGGTTAGCCCAATGTGCGTTTGATGTGTATTGGCTGACTGGCGGACTGGCGGACTGAGAGTCAGGCTGCAATGGCTCCTTCTTAATGTGGCCTTTATGGCACTCCCATTCCGTGGGATCCGAGCCAGGTATTGTGGTACGCCCAGCGGCGGCTCCGGCCGCGCCAGCCACCTGCGCCCTATTCCACCTCTGGTCTTCTTGTCTCGGTCATGACACCGGGCTCAGGTGGGGGGGGGGAGGAGAGAGTGCGGTAGCTGCAACGCAAGGCTACTATACTTCAAACTGATGCACGCGCAAGTCACCGTCCCTGTATCATCCTTCCGTGGAGCATACGGTTTACATCTTCGGACTACGACGGTCGAACTGTCGTGTGTGAGTGTACTTGTGTGCGTGGCTGCATTGAATTCGGTTTCAGTCTTCCCTCCCAGTCCTATCTTGTGTCCTCCAAATTGATCATCTACCTATCGGCTCAAGGCAGCTGTAGGCAGACGCGCAACGGGATTTCGGCCCCATCTTGCGCGCGCCTCAACCAAACATTATTGTTCCTTTAGGTAAAATGGGATCTTCAGATTTGGTAGACAAGCAGTCTTGAGAAATACGGGAATTCTTGATCGAACAGCCACTCCTCACTGCATGAACTGGCCTCTTGTTTTCACCCTATAAAGAGCAGTAGACTGAGCGTTTGGTTTCGGCCTGCCTTTGGTGCATAGAACTTAACTGAGCATTTTGGTCGGTGATTGGCAAGCACGGTCACAGACCCTGCATGTCACTTTCTTTGAGACACAGGCGTTGCGAGACAATTCGTGCTCTGCTTTTACGCAGTCATTAGCTGTCTGCCACTGGCGAGAGCTGGTAGGCATCCCGTGGTCTGAACAAAATCCGGATTTTCCTTGACCAGCAGTCCAAAGTGTGAAAGAACAGCTTTGGCAAATTAGCAAACACTAGCGTTGTTCTCGAACTCCGTTTCAAGCTCCCTAATTAATGCACTCACTCACTCGGTTTCATGTTATCTTGATCTTCCCCTAGTAAGTTCTATCACAATAAAGATTATGTTCGCCTTTTTACTTACTCTGTTGTCTAATGTCTTCTTCAATAAAACATGGAAATAAATTGACCCATATCTTTAACTAGAGACTAGGATTTATCTAAGGATGTTCTTCATAATTATAACTTCTGAAGCTGTTGGTGTGCAGTGGGCTTAATGGCCGAACCGGAAAGGGTCAGTTAATAAAACGACGATACTGGGTTCGCACACATGTCCGAGAGTTAGGTTATCAACCGCCTTCTGGGATTTCCAAAAGCCAGATCAACGACTCGGACAAAACTGCTAGCGGACTGCATTCCAGGTCTGTATAAAAATAATTTAAAGGGCTGCTACTACGGGTGGGAAATGGATTTTCGATTTGGCTTTCTGTGGCCTAAACTTTCTGACAGAAAATGTACTAACAGCAAGCAAAGATTTTTTTAAATAATAGCGGCTTACCTCGGAGTGTTGGCAGCTGTTTGAATCACTACAACTACTTCGCTAGAAGTCTTAAAGGAGTCAACCAAGCTCACTTTTACAAAGAGTCTTAATGTCTTCAATGGAATGATTTGGCACCGATGGTATATTCGCATGTACCCGTATGGACATGCTTCCTGGTGTGGATGAATATAACCCCTAAATAGGGACAGCCATCACAGAACGAGAAGATCCGGTCTGTCGCAGCGTGGCAAAGTAGCAGTCATATTCCTAGTCGCATCACTAAAGGATGCAGGGTGAGGGTGTTGTTGGCGGTGTTGACGTTGATGGTGGTGCTATCGGTAGTTTTAGCTAGTAGTAGTAGCAGTAGTGCAGTAGCTAGTAGCAGTGCAGTAGCAGTAGTGCAGTAGTGCAGTGCAGTAGTAGTAGTAGTAGCAGTAGTAGTAGTAGTAGTAGTAGTAGTAGTAGTAGTAGTAGTAGTAGTAGTAGTAGTAGTAGTAGTAGTAGTAGTAGTAGTAGTAGTAGTAGTAGTAATATCGGCGTAGGTGGTGGCGATGTTAGGTGTGATTGTGGTAATGGCGATAGCGGTGTTAGTAGCAGTAATTGTATGTTTTATTTTATCTATTCACTTATATAATTCTTCAAATGTTTCCAAAGGGATCCCACTGTGGTGTCAGCCGTCAAATGGCACCAAGTGTTTTAACAACGCCGACAAAAACAATGGGGGCTGGAATGATGGCTACTGAGCCAGAAATGACGAATCCAGTCTCCCCTGTTTTTGTCGACATTGTTATTTTGCCTCTACTACTACTAATAGTACTACTACTAGCCACTATGTGGCTGCCGGCGGGGCTTGACAATGAGCCCCAAGGCAGAGTAGGACGAGTAAGTTCCGGTAACGATCGCTGAGTGTTCATCAACAAACCAAGCACTTTGTTATCAGACGCGCGTGCGAATAAAGTCTGCTCTATGTCAGGTGAAGAAGTAGTCCATTTTTGACGCACACGAAATGGTGGCAAAATTTATTGCCAGTCACAAGGCCCCATCTTCAGTTCGTTTACGCAGACTTACAACGGGTTTATGTTATGAGCTATTGAGACCGATTTCGAGCCACGTATGCTCACCCCGATACACCTGTCGGGCATTTGAGTTATGGTGCCATCGTGATAGTAAAATTTGCCAACTAGTGGGGTACCCAGGGCTTGGAACTAGGACTTACGGTACCATGTCTTTCTCTTAATTGACAACTTGCACCGATTCGGTATCAGCTTTAAGAACGTCTAGATTGTGTGGTCTTAGGGAAAGGTTTATGTGAGATATGAGGACGCGTACCTGTTCAAGCATTGCGTCTAACGATCATATCTGGCCGGTTTAGACTGGTACAGTATTTGAAACCCGCTGGTTCTTATGCGCTCGGATTTGATATTGCATCTGTCTCCCTTATTCTAATCTAATTAATACGTAAGCCATCACTGTTCCCACGGCACAAGGCGGAAGGAATCCTCGACTCCCAGGTACCTCATTAGCCAACGACGTGGACTGGTAGTGCGTTAGCATTGTGGATTTCCTTGGTTAACCTATTAAAAAATAAACTATCTCAGCTTCAGGATGGTAACGGTGGAAAGTGACCTTAGGGACAACAACTGTAGGGTTTGCATGCCTTACTTGCATTAACAGCCTCATCCCTATTTCCGCAGCTGCAGTTACGACCCGTTTACGAACGGTCGTCTCTTTCGTATTTAACCTTGCACAGATAACTTGAAGATTCAGACCCATGTTAACGCGAAAGCAGTTACTAATTAAACTGGATAATATTCCCTTGAAAAAATATGTTCTTAAGATTTTACTTGGTTTACATGAATATTACCGAAGAAGTTTTGACCCCCGACCGTTACCGCGCATGGCACAGGGCCAAGCGGATGATTTAAAGTAGTTTCAGATTACACTGGCTCTCTATCTTGATCAGTCCAGAAGTTCAGCTTGCAATTTAGGTGGTCCTACAAGCAGCTCTTTCTGTGTCACCTAGTTAGGGAGAGGGCGCGCAGTTGGAAAAGGGGCTCTTTCGTTGTCGTTACGACCCTCGTACTCTATTCCTTGATATCCTGCATTATGACCCATAGGCTAGTATTTCAACTGGGACATTTTTAACTGCTAGTCCACCTCCTCTGGCACGCTACTTTAAGACGGAGCTCATTATACCTGGAAGTTTGGCCATAAAAAGTAGTGATATCAATTGTGTGCCCTATGGACTGAACTCAGTCGTGCTGATTTGCGAGTTAATTAGGTCATAGTGATGGCAAGACTAGTAGGAGTTGTGTGTTCTGTACAGTAACTCAGTGGGGGTCAGAGACCCCTACGCGTGGCAAGCTCGGGGCCCCACGCGCACGTCTGTCCGCTTGCGTGATGTGGGCGCTAGAACAGGAAATGTCACGTGAGAGTGTGACGGGCCGCTTCATCAGTTGAGGGGCCAATAGCAGTTTGTAAGAGCCTGTAATCGACTTGGTTGTCCCAGGGGCTGTGTGCGTTCGGTTCGGTAGCTCGAGAAGTGTCCTCACGTGACCTCGTGCGCGGCGTGGGCGCCAAGGTGGAAGACGCTACATGTCTACCGCACTCTCTCATTCCTCTCCCCTCTCGGTCTGGTTTCGAGCCGGAGTCAGGACAAGCAGGGAGTGACTGGGAGAGCAGTGGGTGACAAAACTCGCCAACTGACTACGCGTGCCACACACACACCATTTGATGCACACTACATGTGCTAGTCTTTTGTAAAGGCAAGTCAAGTTTCCTATGAGTGAGAGTGCTATGATACCATTTCTAGAAGGAGCCCTTGATTTATCGATCGTAAGGGTATCGATTCCGTCAGGGTAACCTCTCAAATCACGACTCGTAGCGCGCCCTGATGGATCCAAGCTCATGGGATTTTTTATAGTGAGGAGTGCGCCCTTAAGATGGATTTCCCAGTGTCCACTCCATTCCCCCTTCCGTCTCCCAAACACCAATCCACTCTCCGGATCTGTCAACCAACCGTTGATGAAATTTGGCTTCGTGCCTGACGTGGCGTCAAAACCTACCTCCGGGCGAGCCACACACATTTAGTCCAGTAGTTACGGCCATGTGCGAATTCAGCGCTACCCAATAAGTGTGTGCTGTAAGCTGCTTGTACAACTTATTTGCAGCGCGACTCGTTGCGGATGTCGTGCCCTCATAAATAAGCTTAGGATCACAGTGCGTATTCAAGGGGTCAAGTCTCAGAGCAACCGACGGTGCGAACAAACGAAAACACAGTCAATTATATGCATTCATAACACATGAACTGAGTATTTCTGTCGAAGAATTATTTTGTTTTTTTTTGGTTTATTCAGCAGACTGCATTCTTCGGGCAGCAGTTATGCACATACGCTTTCCGAGTGTCAATGTTTTCCTTATTTCCACAGCAAAAGGAAAGAACTTGCAATGTAGCAAAGGTCTGCGAAAACTAAAGTCTAGACTTCAAAATTTCATTTGCACGTGAAATCGCCAATTGGTTTGAATAAACGGCTTATCATCTGGTTTTATTGTTGTCTCTGCATACGCACATTGTGACGATTACAAAAGTGTCTGCAGGCTGTGCTATTTTTAATAAAAACATCAAATTATTCGCTGATGCTGCCTCAGCAGCTCAACGAGCAACAGCCGCAGCACCAACAGTGCCACCAAACCGAGAGTCTACCCAATGGAATGACATTTAGACAGGGCTATTAGGCGCTGAAGCACGCGCGCGTTTATGTGTACTTGAGGGACTATTTCCCAGGCTTAAAGTGCAAATGTTTCCAAACTGCTGCGCATTTTATCTATGCTGACACTTATTAAATCAGACGGAATTATAGCTTGATGATACTGTTTTTCTGTTCAGCTCTCTTTATGGGGGCTTTGCTGCAGCCTGAAAAGGATTACAAGGAGTCCCATATTAGTGCTATTTTACCCTCTCGTACTGATGGCAAAGTGGCTTCTGAGGTTTTGGCATTTGTAGACCGATGGGAGGGTACCTACGAAATTATTTTATAAAAAGTTAATTCCAATCGAAAGTTATAGGGTTTCATAAAATAGGAAAAGTTAGTGGTAAAGCCCGCGAACCGCATTTAAAGTGCTATCTTGCTAGTTTGGCCATTAAAAACGACAAGGCCCGTCACCGTCTCGAAGAGAACGCAGTGACAACTTGCGCGTCTATTTTTTATAGGGGTTCGTTAACAATATTCTGTTCCACAATTTTTGCCGCGTTTGGCTGCAAACCGAACTGCCTCCAGTCTCTCTCACCACTCTTACACGGAGGCACCTTTGAGTCTATCAGCCGACTATCGGAGGAGGGGCATTGGTTGACGTGACAACTTGTCGCGAAAGCTCTAGATTGGGCACTTAGCTCAACCGGTGGAGCGTGTCCTCTTACTTGCTCTGTGAACGTCCCGCCCGATATAGACAAGGCATAGTCCGTGCTTCCACCAATAAGAACATTCCTAAAAGCAACCAATGAGAATCAGGGGATACCCATTACCCGAAGACTTTCGGTCCCGTCTCACAGCATATCGTAACTTGCTGTGTGAGGTCTATATTTTGCACAGTTTTGGATTAGAAATGCTCTGATGGTTACAACTGTAGCGTCCACCGGAAGTCATCAAACTTCATGCCAAACGCACCCCCATACCAAAACGATCTAAAAATTTGAAATACCTCAAGTAGGTCATTTTGATTTACGAAAGGTGGTTGGGAACGTAATTCGTTCGTAAGTTGAAGAGTGTCTGAATACTGAACCCTCGTTCTTAACCACAGACCTTCTGTCTCCTTTTTTTCCAAAATTTGGCTGTTGACTGAAACAAGCGAAAATACGAGTCTAAGGAAGTTACTGGGAACAGCTAGACGCGATCGCTGGGGCAAGCACTTTATTCGCTTGAAGTTTCGGATTCCAACTCGAACCAATCATCAGAGACAGTATCAAATACGGGTAATTCGTACACAGGGATTTGCAGTATTTATAGGAGACAGTCGCTATGCTACTGCATACCGATGACAGAAACTCGTCTCGGACAGACACAAATCATCCAACTCCTGAAGCTCTGCCTCAAAACGTACTAAATGCTGGACGGAAGAATCTACGAGCAGGTGCAGGCATACGGCTGGGTTCACCGATCTCCTGGACTCCTAGCTGAGGCGGTTCTGTCACGGCTGCAATCACTGGTCTTCCAACACCACAGACCAAAATTCTGGGCTCCGTATGTGAACTACATCTTCGTCGACATCGAACGGGATCACATACTGGCATTAAAAGAACACCTCAAAGATATCTTCCCGGACATCCGAGTTACAATAGAGGAAGAAGAAAACGACCAGCTAGCTTTCCGTGATATTCTTTTCGGTCACAAATATTGTGGTTACCTAAATGTAAAGTCATCTGGAAGGTGACAAATACGACGCAAGTACTGAGCTTCGACAGAAACCACCCAATAAGTCACAAACGCAGTTGTGTACGGGCACTTTATCAATATGTTGAGATGCAGAAGGCAAGGCTGCCGAATTGTAGTACCTTCGACTAGTGTTCAGAGCAAGTGGCTATCTGCACAACTTCTTCGAAATCGGCATGCACAACCAAGGCGAGAAACTGAACCGCACCAGTCCCAAATTTCGGCGAGCACCACCGTACGTGAATAACGTCTCAGAAGCCGTTAGCAGCCTTCTTACACCACTTGGAGTTGGAATTACACACCGACCAGAAGCTACTGTCAGGCGCCAAATAATGAGGACAAAAGACCAGCTACGACGGCAAGAAACGTCCGGAATGGTTTTCCGAACTTGGTGCAGTTGCGGGCAAAGCAATTACGTCGACGAAACTGGGAGATTACTCCGCACATAAACGGCCGAGTACGTGCCAGCACTGAAGAAGAAGAAGAAGAAGAAGAAGAAGAAGAAGAAGAAGAAGAAGAAGAAGAAGAAGAAGAAGAAGAAGAAGAAGAAGAAGAAGAAGAAGAAGAAGAAGAAGAAGAAACGGAACACAAACCTTCAGGTCGTGGCTCATGCGATCGGACCCGGCCACAACTTCAAGTTTGATGAGGCCGAAATTCTCACCAGGTGACAATCGCGTGAGCCATGAACTGCTTAAATCATGGTTCTGTGGCCCGCGGTCGATTAATACGCTCAATGCCTTCCCGGTTCCATATTCTGTGCTGCGATTTTGCCTGGGAAAAATTACTAGCCACGTGGGGAGGATGCGGGTAACCATCAGTCCCGGTGAGAGCGAGCCAAATTTTCGAGTACTTGTCACACCATGAATCCACAACGCTGATGAAATCACGGCTATTATCGACTCGGGTACGGACCAAATAGCAGTCATCGGATCAACTACGACCCCCGGTGATGAACACGAGGACTACCAGTGATAGTAGGCCCGTGGTGGCCTGGCAATCACGCCATATAAACACTGCGCAACTTGCGCCCCAGTTACCCTTTTACGCAACTGTCTTTGATGGTGGGTTCGAGAGATAATCGGAAACGTCAGGCCAGCAAACACCATGTTTCAGTGACCGCCTCTTCTTCTCATACCTATGGCAATTAAAGGCTCCACCTCCAGCAGGGATGGCTGGCCTCTTGGCCCAGACCGAAATTCTGGGCTCTCTATGTGGATGATACCTTCGTCGTCATCAAACGGGATCAGGTGCTGACATTAAGCAACTTTCTCAACGCCGTCTTCCCGGACCTTCAATTTACGATGGAGGAGGAAGAAAACAACCAGCTGACCTTCCTGGATGCATTCGTTTGCCGCAAAGATTGTGGTGGTCTGAAAAACAAAGTGTTCAGGAAAGCAAAAAATACGGTGCGAGTACGGAACTTCAACAGCAACCACCCAATCAGTCACAAACGCAGTTGCGTAAGGGCGCTATACCGGCGCGTCGAGACGCATTGCAGTGAAATTGAAGACAATGTTGCTCAGGTACAATATCTTCGACGAGCTCTGAGAGCAAATGCCTACCCACGCAACTTTGTCAACCAGTGCATGTGCAAGCAACAAGAGAGACCAAACCCAACCGGCCCTAAATTCTGGCGAGCTATTCAGTACGTGAGGAACGTCTCGGAAGCCGTTAGCCGCCTTCTCACTCCACTTGGAGTTAGCGTGGCATAAAGGCCAGAAGCAACAATCAGGCGCCGAGCCATGAGGCCGAAAAACCTGTTGCCACGACAGGAAACGTCTGACCTCGTTTAACAGATCTGGTGCAGTTGTTAGACAAAGCAACTACGTCCGTGAACCGGGAGATTACTCCGGACGCGAATGACCGAGCACGCGGCTGCGGTGAGGAGGAAAGACGCTGGCTCTAAGGTTGCAGTTCACTTGACGGGACTCGGACATATTTTCAAGTTTGATGGGGCTGAAATCCTCGCAAGAGGTGATAACCGCGTGAGCCGCGAGCTGCTTGAGTCTATTAACAAGCGCAATGAGCTCCCGTTCCCATATTCCGTGTTGATGCATCGGCTGAGCAGGGGAATGGGTCACGTGGGGAGGACGTGAGTAACCAACACTTCTAATGACAATAAGCCAAATTGCCGGGTCATCATCACGCCCGCATTCAACAGGGATGATGAAATCACAGCCATTAATGACTCGGACGCGGACGGCCAAGCTATCATCGCAACAATTTTGATCACCAGTGGTGATCACGATAGTTGTTAATTGTAGTACGCTTGTGATCGCGTGGCCATTACATACTATAAATACTGCTCACCTTGTGCATGTATCACCCTTTCTATTACTGTCTCTGATGCTTGGTTCGAGAGATAATCCGAAACGTGAGGCCAATAAACACCATTTTCCAGTGATCGCCTCTTATTCTTCTTCTTCTTCTTCTTCTTCTTCTTCTTCTTCTTCTTCTTCTTCTTCTTCTTCTTCTTCTTCTTCTTCTTCTTCTTCTTCTTCTTCTTCTTCTTCTGAGCTGCTTCCTTGAACTCACCCCTTCGCTTCTACCAGCTGTCCTCTGGTGCCCTACTGGCTTGATTGCCGCCATTCGGAGCGTTAACCGCTGAAAATTAATCACCCATTTTAAAGGTTGGCATTATGATGGCTCGTTCACCTGGCTTACTTGCATTGGAGTTGGAAAATGCGTTTGCCTGAACACTACTCGAGTAGCTGATTGCCCTGACCAAACTGAGTCTCAACACCGAATATGGGTTGGGGAGGTCATTGCACTTTTTGCTAGACTGACGGCCTATAAACCATGAGTCAAGCAACTCGTGGCTCGCAATTATAACCTCTCGCGAGAATGTTGGCCTCATCAAACGTGAATTTGTGGCCGGTTCTCGCCGAATGAGCAATGACTTCGGAATTGGTGTCCTTGCTCCGCACTGCTGCCGCATGTTCGGCAATTCGCGTCCAGAGAAGTTTTCAAGTTTCTCCTTCATAGTTCCTTTGCCTAAAAATGTGCCAGATGCAATAAAAAACCAGTAATGTCTTCCCGTGGCAGTGGTTCCTTTGGTCTCATTACCTGACGCCTAATGGTTGCCTGCGGTTTGTAAGCGATTCCAACTCTAAGTGGTGTGAGAAAGCGGCTGATGGTCTCTGAGACGTTTTGACGTGTGGAACGGTGCACCAATATTTAAGGTCAGTGGAATTTTTTCGATCATATTGTTTGCGCATGCACTGATTGACGAACCGGCACGGGTAGCCATTCTTTCTGAACACCCGTCGAAGGCACTGCTATTCGGAAACCAAGAATTGCCTCGGACACGCTCAGTTCCTTCAACTCCTGAGGTTCTGTCTCAGGACGTACTTCACATTTGACGGAACAATCTACGATCAGCCGAAGAAAAACAAATGCTTTCGCGGTTTCTGGTGGCCTAGGGACTAAACTCTGGAGTAAAGCGATAAATACGATGCAAGTACTGAATCTCAACAATAACCCCCAATCAGCCACAAACGAAGTTACGTGTTCAAAGGCGCTGCAGTAATTCGGAAGACAAGGTTGCTGACGGGTGTTCAGAAAAAAGAACCTTGGACTTGCATATTTTCCCTCATTCAAAAAACCCATCTCTGGCGCAGGCTTGCTGGTAACGGTCATATCGCCTACACTTGTATTAAACTGAGTCATATATAGATGCCTTTTCTCTCTCTCTCTCACACACACACGACACGACAGTTCGACCGTCGTAGTCCGACGATGTCCACCGTATGCCCCATGGGAAAGTGGAGCAGGGACGGTGACTTGCGCGTGAATTAATTTAAAGTGATAGTAGACTTGCGCTGCATCTACCGCACTCTCTCCTCCTCCCCCACCTGAGCCCGGTGTCAAGACAGAGTCGAGAAGACCGGAGGCGGGAGAGGACCCAGGTGGCTGGCGCAGTCGGAGCCACCCCTGGGCGTACCACCACACCTGGCTCGGATCCCACAGAGTGGGAGTGCCATAAAGACCACATTAAGAAGGAGCCATTGCAGCCTGACTCTCAGTCAGCCAGTCAGCCACTCCACACCAAACACACATTGGGCTGACCACGCGGTCCGGGTTATCCCGTCAGTTGGCAACCTTCCAAGCCACGGCTTTTAGCGCACCGTGATAGGCTCAAGCGCGTCAGATTGTTTATAGTGAGGAAAATACGCTGAGCTCTCGACCTCACTCTCTCCCCCACCCCCACAATCAGACCACTGTCCGAGCCGGTCATTTGTCTGATGCGGAAGCGGGCGCAGCTGCTGGTGACCTCGTCTACGTGTACTACGTACACGACCTGGCCCCCCAAACACAAGCACCAGGATTTCACACAACAGGGGGTTTAACGGCTTACACCTCACATGTGTGAGATAGCCAGAGGTCACTTTAAGAAGGAGCCATTGCAGCCTGACTCTCAGACCACCAGTCAGCCACTCCACACAACACACATTGGACTAACTGCGAGGTCTGAGTGTAATTGTCAGTTGGCAACCTTCCAACCGCGGCGGTTAACGTTAACGCATACTCTTCTCTTCCCCCACCTGAGCCCAGTCTCACGACACAGGCAAGAAGACCGGAGATGAGAGAGGTCGCAGGTGGCTGGCGTGGCCGGAGCCGCCCCTGGGCGTACCACCACACCTGGCTCGGATCCCACAGAGTGGGAGTGCCATAAAGACCACATTAAGAAGGAGCCATTGCAGCCTGACTCTCAGTCAGCCAGTCAGCCACTCCACACAAAACACACATTGGGCTGACCACGCGGTCCGAGTTATCCCGTCAGTTGGCAACCTTCCAAGCCACGGCTTTTAGCGCACCGTGATAGTTTCAAGCGCGTCAGATTGTTTATAGTGAGGAACATGCGCTGAGCTGTCGACCTCACTCTCTCCCCAAACCCCACCATCAGACACTGTTCGAGCCCGTCAGTTGCCTGATATGGGAGTGGGCGCATTGGCTGACGGATCGGCGTACCCGTCTTCGCACGCCACAGCACGACCTGGCCCCCATAACGCACACACCATGATTCACAAACTCAGGGGATATGGAGCAGCCATCGCCGTCTGACTCCCAGTCCACTGGTCAGCCACTCGACACACACAGCACATACACTGAGCCGACGGCGTGGTCTGGTGGAAGCGTCAGATTGGCAGAATTCCCAGTCACGGTTTCTAGGAAACCGTGATGCACTCTGGTAAATGGTGATTGTGAGGGTGTTGTCGATGCATTGGTGTAGGTAGTGTGCGCTGATGTAGCTTAGCCTCCGGTGGTTTACCGGAGGTTGTCGTGGTGGCGCATGTGTCCTAATAGGCCCATGCGGTGTGTAAATGTGCGGGAGCAGTGAGGGCAGTGAATGCGAGCACGTCGACTGTATGTCGGAGCCCCAGGCACTGGTTCACCAGCCTCCGTGCAATGGATTCGCAGGTGACCGACCAGGCCGATGTGTGAGTTGAAGGTGCGAGCGCAGTGTGGGCAGGAGAAATCGGTAGAGGCTGGAAGGATGTCATTCATGGTAGTGGGGGTGGCAGGGGCGTTAAAAATGGCAGGAGCGGAGGGTGTGCATGGTGTATCGGTGTTGTCGGCATTGTGGTGTATTCCGCTGTCATGGATGCGCATGTGACCGAATAGGCCCATGCGATGAGTGAATGCGCGAGGACAGTGAGGGCAGTGGAGGCGCCGATCTCTGCTGTGTGATGGTGCTCCAAGCACTGGCTCACCGGTCTCTGTACGATGTATTCGCAAGTGACCGACCAGGCCGATGCGTGAGGTGAATGTGTGGTCGCATTGAGTACAGTTTAGGAGAGATTCCCCATCGTTGATGGTGGTAGTGAAGGCGAAGGCGGTGGTGGTTGCGGTGGTGGGGGTAACAGGCGATGAGTAGATGGATGTGGTCTCTATGATGGTGGGAGTAATGGAATTGATTCCAGGAGTGAGGGTGGGGGAGTCAGAAGGAGGGTTGGCAGAATTTGACATAGAAATTGGAATTGTCGGATTGTTGGTGCATTGCGTCCGAAGATGTCCAACCAGGCCGATTCGCGCGCGGAAGATGCATTGACAGCGCGGGCATGTTGGCAGAGCCTGGGCATTGGCGGTGTTGGTCCGAGGCGCTGGTGACTTTCGTGCCGCTCTTTTAGCCTTGGCGGCGGCGATCCGGTTGGCCTCATAGATTGCTGAACCAGTCTTCACGGATCTTCTCCATGCCGGTCTATCCTGGGCGAGGTCCTCCCAGGTAGCCGAGTTGATTTGCAGTTGCTTCAGCAATTTCTTCAAAGTGTCCTTGTAGCGTCGTTTTTGACCTCCCTGCCGGCGAGAACCCGTAGTGACATCACCGTAGAAAAGTCGTTTGGGTAGTCGCTCGTCGTCCATTCTTACCAGGTGGCCGCTCAATCGTAGTTGCACTTGCCTCAGCATGGCATGGATGGTGAGGATTCCGGTCCGCTCCAAACACAACAGTTCGACCGTCGAAGTCCGACGATGTCCACCGTATGCTCCATGGGAAAGTGGAGCAGGGACGGTGACTTGCGTGTGATTTAGTTTAAAGTGATAGTAGACTTGCGCTGCATCTACTGCACTCTCTCCTTCTCCCCCACCAGAGCCCGGTGTCAAGACAGAGTCAAGAAGACCGGGGGCGGTAGAGGACGCAGGTGGCTGGCGCGGCTGGGTCCCCTAATTCCAAACCGCCCCTAGGCGTGCCACCATACCTCTATGTTCGGCATTTGTTATGGGAGTGCAACCCGAATAACGCCTGCGGTGCCCTAATGTGGCCCCCATGTTGGTCCAGCGCATCCACCACGTGGCCCGTTTAGGGGGCACTCACACACACACGACAGTTCGACCGTCGTAGTCCGACGATGTCCACCGTATGCTCCATGGGAAAGTGGAGCAGGGACGGTGACTTGCGCGTGATTTAGTTTTAAGTGATAGTAGCCTTGTGCTGCAGCTACGGCACTCTCTCCTCCTCCCCCACCTGAACCGGGTGTCATGACAGAGTCAAGAAGACCGGATATGGGAGAGGTCGCAGGTGGCTGGCGCGGCCGGAGCCACCCCTGGGCGTACCACCACACCTGGCTTTGATCCCACGGAGTGGGAGTGCCATAGAGGCCACATTAAAAAGGAGCCATTGCAGCCTGACTCTCAGTCCACCAGTCAGCCACTACACACAAAACACACATTGGGCTGACCACGCGGTCCGAGTTATTCCGTCAGTTGGCAACCTTCCAAGCCATGGCTTTTAGCGCACCGTGATATTTTCAAGCGCGTCAGATTGTTTACAGTGAGGAACATGCGCTGAGCCTTCAACCTCACTCTCTCCCCCACCTCCCCCTCCCCACACACACACGACAGTTCGACCGTTGTAGTCCGACGATGTCGACCGTACGCTCCACACTGTGGTGGTGCAGGGACGGTGACTTGTGCGTGGATTAGTTTTAAGTGATTGTAGACTTGCGCTGCATCTACCGTCTTCTCTCCTCCTTTCCCACCTTTACCTGGGGCCATGACAGAGTCAAGAAGACCGGAGGTGGGGAAGGACGCAGGGGGCTGGCACGACCGGGGCACCTAGGCCCTAGCCGCCCCTGGGCGTTCCACCACACTCCCTCCCATGTTCGCATTTGGTATGAAAGCGCAACCGGAATAACGCCTGCAGTGCCCTGATGCGTCCCCGTGTTGGTCCAACGCATCTACCGCGTGGCCCGTTTAGGGGACACACACACAGCCAACCGTTGCGTCGGGGAAGGCGATGAAGAAGGCGAGATTGTAGGCAATTAAGTTGGTGGTGGGTCGTCTTCACACTGTTTATGACACGCCCTCACTGCATGCGTTCTTGCAGAAAATCATGCTCATAGTGCCATGTCATTTAACATGTTGGTCAACAGAGCGCTCTTACTGGAGGAGCAACCACGACCCGGACTGCTATGTCTTCTCTGCTGTCAGTTGTTTTTCTAATTCCGGAGCCGAGGCTCTGTTCTACCTCCTGGACGAGTCAAACTCTGCGTTAGCAGATGCCGCAAATAATTTTACTTGTCCTATAAGTAGTCGGAGAAGTCGGGACATCATCGCATTTTTCACGCAGATCAGCTGCCGCGGTTGATTTAAGAATTTCGTGCTTCTCTCTAGAATGCTATAGCGCCAGCACTAGGAATGACAGAATCAGGAATAGTATGATAGTGAAAATAATAATAATAATAATAATAATAAGTAGTAGTAGTAGTAGTAGTAGTAGTAGTAGTAGTAGTAGTAGTAGTAGCAGCAGTAGCAGCAGTAGTAGTAGTAGCAGCAGTATTAGCAGCAGATTACCGATGCTGAAAAAGACAAGAGACCGGAACGGCCATTTCTGGCTCATTCGTCCTTATCAGCGGAACGAGTGAGTCCATCGACGAATGCAGTTAATATTTCCGATCCAAACTGGCAAGATAATGAGCCCGTACCTCAAGGATTAGAAACTTGGAATTCTGATCAACTGGTCCCGGGTTCAATCCTCGGGTTGCGCACAATCTGGGGCTGAGAATCCTTGGCTGACGACGGCTAATAACTCAAAAATGACCATTCCAGACTCCCTTGTATTTGACGGCAATATTCCGATATCGATGAATGAGACTTCGTCAACGAATATAATAGTCGCAGTAGTAGAAATAGTAGCAGTAGTAGAAAAAGTAGCAGTAGTATTAGTAGTAGAAGTAGTAGAAGTAGTAGTAGTAGTAGAGAGAGAGAGAGAGAGAGTTACGCTTTATTTTTGAAATTAAAATTCCAAAACTTTCAGCAAAATGTCCTCCATTCACCGTGAATAAGGGTTGGGAACACAAGCCACACAAAACCGGAAGATCACAAACAAATAGTCAAAGAATGCACATATTAACCTCATGAAGAATCATTCTTGAATGCGTCTCAAAATATCGACAAAATTGGACTTCTTTCAAAACTGTGCCAGCGTCGTGCGCCAATGACCTCATTTTTGTTGTTCAAAAAAACAAATAAGGTTAAGAATGGGTATAAAATGGGTCAAATAGGCTAACCGACATAGATATAAGAAATTTCACATGCGAATGGAGAGCGGAAAAGATGGCGGCTCAATTTAAAAAGCCCGCGGTAGTAGTAGTAGTAGTAGTAGTAGTAGTAGTAGTGGGGGTGGTTGTGGTAGTAGTAGTAGTCGTAGAAGTGGTGGTGGTGGTAGCAGTATTAGTAGTGTTGGTGGTGATGGTGATGGTAGTAGTTCTAGTAGTAGTAGTAGTAGTAGTAGTAGTAGTAGTAGTAGTAGTAGTAGTAGTAGTACTACTAGTAGTAGTAGTGGTGGTAGTAGTGGTTGTGTTAGTGATAGTAGTAGTATTAGTAGTAGTGGTAGTGGTGTTGGTGATAGAGTAGTAGTAGTCGTGGTGATAGTAACAGTAGTAGTAGTAGTGGTGATGGTGATGATGATGGTAGCAGTAGTATTAGTAGTAGTAGTGGTTGTGGTGTTGGTGGTAGAGTAGTAGTAGTAGTCGTGGTGGTGGTGGTAGTAACAGTACTAGTAGTGGTGGTGGTCTAGTAGTAGTAGTGGTGGTGGCGGTGGTTGTAGTAGTAGTAGTAGTAGTAGTAGTAGTAGTAGTAGTATTTGTAGTAGTGGTGGTGGTGGTGGTAGTAGCAGTGGTGGTGGTGATAGTGGTAGTAGTAGTAGTAGTAGTAGTAGTAGTAGTAGTAGTAGTAGTAGTAGTAGTAGTTGTTTTAGTAGTAGTAGTAGTAGTAGTAGTAGTAGTAGTAGTAGTAGTAGTAGTAGTAGTAGTAGTAGTAGGAGTAGTTGTTTTAGTATTTGTAGTAGTAGTAGTGGTGGTAGTAGTAGTAGTAGTAGTAGTTTTAGTAGTAGTACTGGTTATAGTAATAGTGGTATTGGTGGTGGTAACAGCTAAGATAATAGAACAACGACTGCATCTGCATAGGTATTATTAATGCTACTAGAAGCTGTCATTTGACCGCTGCTACTGTCGCTAGTCAAGCTGCAAGATCGGGCTTGCGATTTGTAAGGCAAACGTTCTGATACAGTGGGGCATGTCGCAGATTTTTTTATTCTGTTTGCTGTGCGAGTTTCCTTCCATTCGCATCGCATTTTTCCTGTACAAAAAATAGCCATTTGCAAGTTTTTTCCTAAAATTTACCATTAAGCATGAGAATCGGAACGGTCTGTGTTGTGCTAATTTCCACTTTACCATTACAGTGCTACAACGGATTGACCATACTTGCCACAAGGAGGTGAAATGGACCGACGACTTACAGGCAGCTGATTCCTGTACCGTTCAGGCATTAATTCTTTGTATAAATATATTTTTCTGTTTGGTTCTGATTTGAAGATACTGCAAAATCCTGTAAGATTCTATTAGTTGAATCTAATATTTTCCGTTTCAGAGTCCGGAATATGGACCATACTGTGGTCATCTTAACTTATCCTTCTAGGACAGCAGGCTTCTCTTTAAGGACAAATTTCTACTAGTTCTTCTCATTCAGTTCAGACGTCAACTGCCCTGGGCGGGCCTGTTCGACGTTCATTCATCCTACTCCTCTGAAGGTTTTCCAATACGGGACAAACCGGATCATTGTGCTAATATATAACTTTACTCCTGTCAGAGGGAAGGAATAATTTCCAGGTTTATATTTAAAGGATAGGATTATCGTTCAAAATCCATGGCAGCCACAATGACTTTATGGGGGAGGAAAGGACCTCTGGAAACTGTTTGATTTTAAGTGTATTTAAGAAGTTGCCTTGGTCGGCATCGCCTATATGCCTCCTCTTTTCCGTACTCCGGGTGGCTCTATCACCTACCCTAAACTTACCTTTACCACTAACCCTAAACTTAACCCTAGCCCTACTTTCTCTGAAATTTCGAGCAAATCCACCTGTATCGAAGCTAGTTCCTGTTCCCGTGTCCTGTCGTAGGAGAGAGAGCGGAGAAATACTTGATCCCTGCTCTTTCCTTTTCTAACTCGTTACACAACTCTAACTCCGGGAAAAGTCTGCTGAGGTTTTTGTTTAAATCAACATCGCTACTTTGGATGAATTCATGATTAAGTGCAAGTTCGGGCCACCAAATCTCACGGAACTAGCCCATGTTGGCATCACTTTCTCACATCTGTTTATATTCAAAGAAGTCTTGCCTTGCCTTCCCTGACCTTTACATCTTGAGGGAAATTACCTGGGAACAAGGTGTCCTAGGACGGTATCGCGCGACCTCTGCCCAAATGAGAATGCTCTGCCCCAAAAATACGACTTGGGTCTACTTTTCAATCTACTGAAACGGCCAAGCGTAGTAATTTAGCCTCGCATGCTTCTTCACGTACTTCCCGGTCCTAAAAATTCCGAATTATGCCTGAATTTTATGTTTGCGGAGCAAGTGATTTACGATGGTAATTTTCACTTAATTAATATACGCTAATCACTCTTCCAAAAAAACTGATAAGGCTGCGAGATCACTAAAATCTGCTCATGGCTATGAGCGACGGACCATGAACACTGAGCTCTTACTTGCACGGTAGCAAATTTGAAGACTCTGCAGATAAGCAGTAAACCAGAATAGAGATGGTTGAAGTCGAATAGTAGAGCTAATTAAGTTTTATTTTAAATAGCGTTGCATCATATTTGCTAGTAGAGAGTTGTATGTGGATGCGTAGGTTTCGAACATGCCGCACAAATTACCCCCCTATGGGGATACCGAAAACGCTATGCAGATAAGTTATTCGCATTGTCTGTGCCAGCACCCTCCCCGTGCTGACTGCGTCGCTGTTGAGGTAGACAAAACCAGGTGCCACAGTGGCTCATAGCTTGTTTTAGTCGACTGCACCGTGTTTGTGTGGATCCCTCAGTGTGCATGCGACATGCTTCAGACAGAGTTTCCCATCAGGTCAGCCAACGCGCCAATCTCAGTTTCGGTCGGTTAAAAAGCCCGATCCGGCCACCGCTGCAGGGAAAATAGAAAGAGAAAGAGTTTCCGATTCTGTGGTATGCTTTCTTTTGTCAATTCAGCTTGACATTTTGAAAGTCTTGGCCTGGTAGGTAACCAGCTAACTGACAGTCCATGCATCGCATAAAACGAAGTTCTGACTTCAAATTCTCACGAACGTCATCTACCCTTCGCTGGTGATCGATGTATGTTGTCTGCAGGCAGTCATTGTCGTTTCCTCGCATCCTTTGTTCCTGGCAGGAACCCTGACGAGTAAGCAGTGGTGGATCATTCTGGCCTCCACGGGGGGCCGCAATGCGGATGCAATGAGCCATAATGGGGGTCATATCGCCTTACGGCACATGTTAATTAGGCTGCCTAGAGTGTACACGAACCCATAACTACAGCGTAGGTGGGAGGGAGTGCGATGTCATGTCTAGATGTCGATCTTCACGCCGCGTCATCCAGTGCACAAAAACCCTGCAACATACCTCTGATCGGCTCGGGCAGTAAAGTGGTGCAAGGGGCGAGGGAAGTGGCAGCGAAGCTGACTCTGGGAAATCCATTTCCATGGTAAATCACCGCATTCAGCCCCACAATAAGTTCACCGTGATTGATTATATCAGGACCCGCTACGAGTCGTGACTAGAATATTGCCAACTGACGGCGCAGCTAGGTCATCTCGGGCCTGCGAGTGGGGGTTCACTGGCTTCTGCGTCTTACTGTGACAAGGATGGCACTCTAACTGCTGTAACATATGAGCTGCCCCAGTGAACGCATGCTGAAAAATGTTGCGGGGGAACCAGGACATGTGTGGTAGGCGTCAACGGGCTGTTTATTTTTTGTCGACCACAGTGCCTGCATTCACTCCGGTTGTCTTAGCATTGTATTGCCACCGTAGAAAGTTATGTGAGGGAGGAGAGAGGTATTTGGTGCGCAAGTATACCTCACTGCAAGTTAACGGCGCTGAACTCGTTTCGTAGGGCCCGCGGTGGACTTCATCGTTCGCGAGGATCATCGTAGTAGCCCTACAGTGAAGCATCAGACTCCAGTGCTCCCTTGGATGATTATGTTTATTATTATATTATTATTACTTCCATTCCGACTGCCAGATACTGGCGAGAACGGCAGTTTACTTCAATAGATGTAGGTATTGTAGTGCTAGCCCTCTTGGGGTAGGTTTTGCAGCCAGTGTTACATGCGAATTGACACTTTCTACCTGCAAAAACAATCCTAATCTGTGGGCTTGCTGTGACATCTCGGATAGTGAAGTGGGAAGAAGACTATTAATGGCCTGCAGGAACTCTGCGCGTCCAATGACTGATAGGTTCCTGGAGTATCAAATGATCCTTGTGACGCGTCGGTTTAATGGTCTTTTATTTACTGAACCACCCTTAAAGGATATCCAGTCTCATTTATATATGCATTTTAGAGACTGGGCGTAGCTGTAAGTTTATTTCTTTTCACAAGAACTCCGCTTTCGCCTTCCCTGCATGAATATTAGGTTTCTTGATAAGTATTCCTTATGTGGCCCTTCCGCAGTACAATAGAGTATCAATGTAGACGCACTCTTATGTGCTGCAAACCATGCGAATCTGTCTATAAAATTCACGTTGAAGCTGGAAGTGGCAGGTTCGTTTCCTTCCTTAGACGTCTGGCTAAGGAGAAGACCTGACGGTGGCGTCCGAAGGAGAATTTATCGAAAGAAAATCTCGTCTGGATAATGTACAAACTTTGGCAGGTTCGTAACCGTCCAACAGAAACGCTGTCTAGTGTGTTGCTTAGCACAGAGAGCTAGCAAAATTTTATCGGCAGATAGTATCGAGGAGGAGCTTAGCAAGATCTAGACGCTAATTCGTGAGAACGGGTATCTTGACCGATTTATTACAAAGAAGGTTTGTCGAAAGACCGGGAAAACCGCCAGTGGAAAAGAAAACTCTCCTCGTCAACGTTCCCCTCCGAGGGGATGCGGATAGTTAACGCCTGAGAATACGCCTTGACAAAGCTCCCTCACGGCCATTGTCAGCAGCAAGACTTCAGATATTATTCTCAACCAACCCTGTTTTACACGGCGAAGGTTGCCAGCTCAGACCACCTCCATGTGCAATTAATCATTTACTGGCTCCTTGAAGCAGGTTATATTGGTCGCACGAGTCGGTGACTATCCAAAAGAATAGGGGAACTTCCCCCAACATGGCTGAGAAAAGGGGAAGTTAAGAGCATAAACAGCACTATTCTTGCACACATTGTTGACTCCGGGCAGAGAGTGGACCCCGACGGTTTCCGTGTGATTTATAAGGTCCTACCACATTACCCTAAGCCACTGGGTTAGCATCTACTAGCAACAGAAGCAGAAATGACTACCATCCGGTTGATGAAGCCGGTCTTGTGTGCACAAAATAACCTCTTTCAAGCTCCGTCCTTAGCATGAACAACGGTCGCTTAAATACATGCACTCTCCCGCGTCATCTCTTTCTCCATTCCCTTAGAGTGGCTCTATCCATCTCTCTCTCTCTCTCTCTCTCTCTCTCTCTCATCACTCTGCCGTCTAACATAATGCTTTTTATAATCCTTTCCGGCTTCACGCATCTTGCGCACCACACTTATATAAACAGACGAAATTTATTGATTGTATATTTTAAAATTTCTACCACGTTCCCACGTTCCATTTAACTGTATTGACGAGTCGAGAAGTTATCGAAAGCACGCGTTTGCTCGCCGAATGTTCTTCTGCGTTTACTATTACTTTTAAAATGTATTTGGTTTTCAATTCACCTAACGTCTTTCATTATTATTTCAAAGCTTTGACCTCGTCGTTGATGCCGCTTAGCGAACAATTGCAAATGTTTCGTGAAGCTCGAAACATTACACATGATAGGTCACATAGTGTGCATACTTTCCTGTCTATGTCGTGGATTTTCGAACTTGTCGAAATGATGGTGTTCAGAATATTAATTCCCAGATAGCCCTGTCGACTGTGCACCGTTGGACCCAATGACGGGCATCGCATGTCCCACGAATTGAACGCGGCTTTAGTGACTTGTTTGTGAATTATTGTATACTGAGGCAGGCTTGCGTAGCATCTATCCCACCATATATTCCCTTGTCCGCACTCCACCGTTGGCAAAACAAGACCGAGGCAATTTGAAGTAGCAGACATATTGGCGAGCTAACGGCCCCCTCCGCACTATTGAAACTCGCTGAACGAGTTGCTTTCGCTATTATTATGCCATCCTCCTGTAATTTCCAGTTCCCTTACAGTTGAAATATAGGGACAGGTGTTGTACATACAGGAGACTGCCGAAATCAGGAAATATGATCAAAATTTCAGGTGGTACTATGGCACATATTTGGCGCTGTTAATTTTGCTTTTTGTATTGATTTGAGAGTTCATTTTTTAGATCTGTTTATTGAATGGACAACGGGGTCAAATTGTGCAAAATCCGAAGTTCCATGATTTCCAGGCGGTTTCCTACGCTACTTAATCAAATATATCAACATTTATTTGTTTGTGCACTATCAACGAACAATAATATAGATCAAAAACTTTATAATATATCTCTTCAAACGAGAGTAAGAATTTGGTTTTAGCTTTACAAATCAGGTAAATGCAGATAAAGAAATCGTGTCGTTTTCGGGAAAAATAAGGCCAGATTCAATTTTAAAAACTCCGTCTAAAATGCTTGGGGGTTTTTGCCATAATACTCCAGTACTAAACCTGTGCGACTGTACTTTGTTTATCCCGCACCGATAAAGTGCGTAAACATGAAAAACCGCCACCCGCCGTCACTTTTCTGTTTCTCGCCGTGCGCGAGGATATGTCCATACAGTTTCTGTCTGCGGGTAACCATGAGACGGATACGGAAACTTGCTGCAGAAGTTGGCGCGTGAGTCGTTAGCAAAGTCTTTTTCAATATAAGTAAGGTCACTGTGTAGCGCATTAGTTATGATAAGTCCGTGTCGAGCCACGTCGACCATAAACGGTCCGTGAGGAAGCAGGATGACAATTTTATTTGTCTTACACTAACAAAGAGTATCATTATATGCCCGTGGGGACCATTCACGAGAAACTACCGATTTTTGTCTGTGAAGACTTTTTAGGAAAAGATGGTAGAATTTTGAACTGCACCAGGAAAATGTCTCTCGATTAAGCTCGGTTTCAAGCAAGAAACTTGCACTAAAGAACGTATTTTATTTTGCTAAGACGTACATTTTATTACACATCCTAAGGTAATAGCATGATCAATTTCAGGTGGTACTATGGCAACTTATCAGATTGTCAATGTTGTTTGATGGATTGATTTTTAGGTGCATAAAGCCGCTTACTAATAAAGAGTTAATTTCAGATCTGTTTACTAAAATGGAAACAGCCAGAATGTAATATTTCCTTGCTTTTGAGGATATTGCCGACGCGGCCGAAAGCTCACGCTAAAACTTCATGTTTGCAATGCACGTTACACGAACATTGGCGAGCATTAATATAAATCGAAAAATTGTAAATATAGCCCTTCAGAGAACAGAAAAATTTGATTTTGCGTTGAAGAAAAATCAATGTGATGCAGGTATGAGAAATCGCATTGGTTTCGGGAAAAACAAGAGCACGGTCAGTTTTCAAAAGTCGGTTTGCGAAAGTTGCGATATTTTCTGTGCCGAAAAATTCAAAATAAACTTTTGTTGACCGTACTTTTTATTTTACCACACCGACAACTGGGACCATAAAGTAAACATGTATATATGAGAACCCGCGAGATGCCGATCACTTTTCCCTATCACACCGTGCGCGAAAATTATTAGGTCACTCTGTGGCGTATTATAAATGCTCGAACCGTGCCCAGGCAATAGAGTAGGGCGGACCAAAACCGGTCCGCGCGTATGCGCCAGGGCGAGTGCATTTGTCGTACGGCTAAAAATTACGAATAATACTTGCATGGAATATCCGCCGGAAAGCGTCTGCCGATGCGCTATGGAGATGTTTGGGAGAAAGCTAATGCTGATTCGAACTGGTTGCCCAGAGCAGTACTTGCCTCGGTCAAATGCATTTCTAAGTAGGGAACTTGATTAATAGATGTACGCTATGTGACTCAGAAGTATATTGATTGTAGGCCCTCATTCTGGAAGAGCATTTACCTTCTGCACTGAGGTATTATTTAGAATAAGCCGATGAAATTGAATCGAGCTGGTCTTTTGGAAGAGCTTTCCCCAAGAACACCTACGTATATGGACATCTTTCAAGAACTGCCAACGCTTGATAGTTTGGATGGCATAAAATTCTAAGAACAACCGATCGGCAGTCAACAACGGAGACTTGTAAAGAGCCAGGTTTTTCCTTAACGAGTGTACAAGGATGCTTTTGGTTATAGCGCTATTAATTGGAGCCGTTAAGCGCTCTAAAATTGTAGGAATTTGATAAAGTTTGCAACAAGAGTCCAACTTTTGAGAAAACAGCCAGTCTCTCCGTATATAGCCTCCAAAACTCTTTTTATTCCTGCAAAACAGTCCGGATCTCAAGCCCAATCGAAAAATATTTTTAGATTCAGAAAGTTGAGGGCACAGAAGAGTCTGTCAAGGCAATAAAAACGTAATTCATGCTGAATGCGCATTGAGCAATCATCTTCAGTGTAAAATGGACAATTCGCTAAGTAGTGGTTTTCGTGTATTGGTTATATTTTGCATTATTTTTCCCGTTTTGATGTGCCTGCATCCCATAGCACCTTTCTAGTTATCGCTTCTTCGTGTTAGTTTTAATAATGCCATTATCTTAACTTCCAGTTTTTAGTGAAAATTAATTATTCCCACGTTAGCATATATTGAGTTACGAAGTAATTGATGCCTTCTGTGTAAGAACAGCGCTTGTTTACTGCTGCCAAGCTTGAGAGACACCGTGTGGAGCTGCTTTCGCATAACAGGCCTTTCTCGTGAACTCCACGAGATTTCATCAAAGATGCAATCTACTGTAGATACTGTTGCTTCTATGGTCACTCTGCTCAAAGAGATCTACATAAGGGCTATCGTGCGCACGCATGCAGATTTTATGACTACTCCTCCGTTTTTCCATACTTTTTCCCGCATCATCTCCTCCTCAACAAAAATCCACATACGGCGCTCCTGACTGGATGTTTTGTTAGCTTGCAGATACTTCTCACACTCATTTCGTCCAATCCGGCAAACAGAACTTTTGTGGCTTTCCCAATAACTGTGGAGTTCTTCAAGGTTCAATCTTATCCCTTCACCTCTTATCCCTACACATTGAAAAGCTTACATGTTAAGTATGCTGACGAGTTGGTTGTTGGTCATCCTCTTAAAAATCTCACAACTCCCCAGTTTCTGAGGGATGGCTTCAACCCCGTCTCAGCATGGTCTCTGGTAAATAGTCTTTTGCCGAATAATCAGAATCAGTCCAGTGTGTTTTTCGACTGCCATTTTCTCCCAGTCCTGAATCCTTGGACACTCATCCCAACAAACTATCCTCTTTCCGGTACCTTGGTGATAATCTGACATCAAAATGTTCATTCACTCTTGATATTGAAACACTTCTCATTAAATTAGTGACCTTTAACATTTGTCCTTTATGTTCCTATCACATACCTCGACTTCTAACCTTGAGATTTATATAGGTCTGCATTCTTCCTTTCATTCCATATTTTTCTCCTGTTATTTTTACTATTTTGCTTAAAAATATATGCTGATATTCGAAAAGTATCCTTCACATCCTCTCTTCTGCTATTGGTATTTCTTTTTGTCGTTTGGGTTGATATGATAATAAAAAGAAATTTCACAACGATCAAGCAGTTCACTGAGAGGAATTCTGAATGATATTGTACATTACCTACATTCTGGTCTAATTTTCTGGGAAGTCTTTAGTACAAATGCGCCGACGCTACCGACAAATCTGTTTCTATATATTGGCACATAAGCCTTCCGTGTTACCATTTCTGGCACAGAACTCATGCGTAAAGACTCTGAAAAACAAAATCTAACACTTAAAATATGCCCTGAATAGTTACTCATTTTTACGTTAATCTTTTTGACTCTCGTAAGTTATTAATCTTTATTCTGATCATAGTGAATGCAGTAATTCTTTGCTGCAAATTTTGAATAATACATTCACACTAAAGCGTATTGCTCTCTACCTCTCAAGCCTCCAGGTTTCCGAGCATGACTCCTGTTGCTTTGGTCGACGGGATGATCAACTAAGAAAGAAGATTCGTTGAAACTTAAATACTGATTTTTAGATAAAGTTATGAAAATAAATTCATCTGTTATAAAGTTGTATTTACGCTATAAAAACGAACGTTCATTTACTAGCAATAATAAATCTTTAAAAAAATTGTGTATCAAGGGACAAAATTTATCCTTCGCATCTGTCATTGGAGGATGAAGTCCTACTCAGTTTCTGAAAAAGGAGGCGATGTATTTTAGGATTAGGGTTTGGAGAGGTACTGTATTATGTTCCTTGGCACTCACTCAGAATAATATTTGAAGATAAATAAAGTATATTGAGGAAGATTGTTATAACAGTTGGCAGAACTGTCTTGCTAACTTGTCTCCTTGTTCTTTTCTATCATGCTCCAGGCACCGTGTCTACAAATGCAAAAAGCCACGGCAGAAAGTTAGAACACACTAGCGGAATATGGCATAATAAATTGATGACATTAATTAGGGGGACGATAGCACCGAGAAAAACCTGCACTAGCTAATGACTTGCAGCTAATCCCATGAGCGAAGCATTAAAGGGAACAGCTGGTAAGACGAGACGCAACATAATGTTGTACTATTAGACTATGGGAACACAGAGGAATTGGCTGTACTTTTATGTGAAAATGAAAAACCAGTTGCAAGGTCATATTTTCCATGGCAAAAATACCCCAAAAAGAACGGTATAAAAAAGTAAAACAAATAAGTTAATTTTGTCATTAAAAAGGATGTTAAATATCCAGCAGTCTACAGGGAAAGGTTTTAACACTTTCTCTATTTCTTTTGGATCTGGTTAGGCCACCCGATTGCGTACTTTAGTGACAGCTTGAACTGTTAACCTCTGTTCTGGTAGTTTATTCGGCTAGTTCGTTTTTACAAAATTGTTCTTCGTCATGAAGTTCTCCCAAATAAGGAATGGCTTTCCCATCTTATTAGAAGCACTAGCTACTGCTTTTCAGTTACGCGGATTACCTTTTTACTTGGAGGCAATTTTTTTCAATTATGAGAACCAGTGGATGGATTTTTCTAGCCCATATTTATACAATAACATACAGCGCATAAACATCCCGCCTCAACTGCTTCCCCGACTCGGTAATTCTCATAGAGCTAGTGCCCTCAACTTCAATTCCCCATTTTTAAATATATGAACTGCTGTTTTTGCGTAGTTCTGACTAAAAAACTCCTTTGATTGATTTGTACTCTGAACGTCGGAGTTTGTTAAAACTAGCTTCTGTAGAAGGGGTTCCGAAGGCTAGAAAAACTTGCACTCCCGTGAATTAAGCAGAAGGACTTCTAACTCAAAATATACAGATAATGAAGGTTTAGACATTGGCCGCCCGCAATGGGTTTTGAATCTGACTGGCAGATGATGGCATGTAAATCAGAATAGATTATTTCATTTTCTCTTGCACTTTTGAGAAAGGTTCTCATAATGATTGCCGGTCACAAAATCCCTAAATTGTAGATTAAATAGCGAAATTGAATGGGTCTACTGCTTTCTACTCGGGAATCATTTGAGTTCTTATTGCGCTTAACTGTGTTTTACGCAGGAAGGCGTTGAATATCGACAGTTAACAAAGTCGGAGAGTGATAGTTTTCATTTTAGACTTTTTTCCTATTTCCATTACTTTTTCAGTATCGGAATATTAATGCTTTCAAAGTCTTCTATTGGTGAAGTCAACTCCTGTATATATTCATGCAGCATGGAATTTTCTCTCAAGTATATAAAAATCTCCGTTATATTTCAGGCACGACCAAAACAATAACTAACCAGAATCTCTTAATGAAGTGCGCATCTTGTCAGTCCGATAAATTATTTCAGTCTAAAAGAAATATGTTAATTTCATGGACCCAAAAGCTGGGTCTCAGGACGTTCTGAATATTTGGTGAATAAGTGGAAGCCTCTGTTGTCAAATGATGAGTTCTGCTATTAAAATTTATCAAATTTTCAAATTATTTCGGGCCTTGAATTATCTAAACTATGGAAGGATTTTTAGGGCATCCATTTTCTCTTTATAGTGATTTTTGTCAAATTGTAAGTCTCAATCGTCTTAATCATCGAGTAGAATTGACGGCAAAAATAAGGCTTGTGCTCAATATTCTCTTGGCCAAATTAAGACCGTTCCTTAACGATCATCAAAATGTATCTTGTTAGGGTATTGCACAATTGAGTGTCCAATTTTGCAATCCAAGGTGAGTCCTGGGAGAAAATAAAAACGTCGCAGCTGTGCTTGCACGTTCGTGATGACACGAAAACTATTTCTGTTACAAACGACAATGTTAGTACTTTGAAATTTTGGTTAGTTTTTCGATCACCTTAGGCAATTTGCATGAATGCGCTAATGAATGTGTAGAAAAATGCAAAAAGTAATTCTGAGACCAACGCCAGTACTCATGCTGTTTGTCAATTACCTATAAGCTGCAAAACAGCACTACAAAAATTTCTATATAGGGTTAACCGACTGTTTAATGATAAGCCCTTTTGAGATTATAATATTGCTGCATAGGTCATTAGGGTTGTTTTAAAGAAACGGCTGCCAATTGGTAGTACGTTTATGTTTCAGGGCGGAAAAATGTCTAAATTAAAGTAAAATTTAGAAATAAGAAAATGCTCCTCTTGTAGCTTAGTTTTTTTTATCTTGCGCCATCCGGTTTTCAAGGACTGAACGCTCATATCTGAAGTGGACGAAAGGTACTTTGTTAATCCACTCTCATAAAGATTACTCTCCTCCACATGAAAACATGCAGATAGTGAAACGTAGTTTGCGACAGTTATTAGCACAAGAAGTTTGCCTGGATATGAAGGCGTTCAGTTCCACCCATAATAATACACGGTATCTCGTTAATAAAACTACCGCAAAGCATATTCGGCTTTGGATAAAAATTATCGTATTTGACATCTTTTCAACCAGTAGGTCAATGGAAAAACGATGCAAAGTATTGTGAACTAACCATTTGGATTTCAACCAGCAAATTTCAGTTGCCAATACATCTCCTGTACCTCCAAATGACATAAAAACTTCCGTGATTAGCAACATAAATGGCAAACGTGACTTTCACTTAGCATAAAAATTGCTCTTGCCTAAAATGGGACACGGGTTTTAAGGCCTTTTTGATATTATATACTTGCGACGGAAAACGGCAAGGTTAATCAGTAGCAAGCAAGTGTGTGCGGTAAATTTATAATTCATCATGAATTAAGTCGTTCCGCAGAAAGTAACTTAAAAGCAAGGTTTAAAACCAAACTCGAGTAGTGTTCGGGGGTAGGCTAGACTCTCGGCAGGATTAAAAATTTCAGATCGTCCATGGGCACTGTCACTGCGATATGAAATCCCTCTTCTAACTCTCGAAGTATTCACAAGACAAGCCTAAATTCAGGGTGCTTGCAGTTCCGATGTTGTGAAAATGATTGCTTAGTACATATTTTCCTCGTTGAAGCTCTTAACCAAGCATAACTCCTAGCCCAAACGTAAAATCAGCCCTAAACTTATTCCGGACATAAAATTTAACCCTAACTGTAGCTATAGCTCGGTGTAATTTAGCCTAGGCCACCTTCTCTGCGGGGTACTTATCGCCGTGTTAAACCAGTCAGAAAATCCAGCTGTGCATAGGTGGCGTTTAGTCCTAGTAAGACTTTTATGCATCGATGAGCCGGCGCGCCGGCATCCTGAAACCTACCCTGATTGGTTTGACGGTATTAGGAGTAGCTTCAAGCGCAGTAGCCCCATATGTTGCAGAGTTTTAATGTCCTTGTCAAGAGAAACCAAACTATTCTCCTCTCCAGTCGTAGACAACTGATAAAAATTGGTAGGGAATCTATTCGCAAAAAGATAAATATTCTTTCACACAATCTTCCATTTTGATCTCCCTAGTCCGAATTAGTACTTTTATTCCTTCCAGCGAGACTCGTAGGTATTAGAATTTAGTTCTATTGGGAATATCGCCGACGTCTGGCAAACGCTTTGCTTTGAAGCAGACCTGTTTGCACATTTCATTGAACCTGATGATTTTTGTTTTTGTCCATGCTACATTTTTCCAAAACCCTTCTCATGATTCAGGCAAAACATGGAAGCTATCTTCTTGCTGTAGGCGGGCCAGGAAATTTGCAAACGAACGACTCATTACCTTCTATAGTCTTAAACCCTAAATCCGTATGAGCACTCGTTTTTGTATCGCTACAGCACAAGCAGTTTTTCCCAAATTTTGGCAATTTGGTCATTTTCTCTCTGATGGATAGCATGGTGTTTTTAGAAATAGTTGTCTGGTGGGTCAAAAGGCCCCGCATTCTTTAGATTAAACGGTGGTGGGTTAAAATGTTCATTGCGATATTGGTGTACTCATCCGCTCCCAAAGATAAGTATGCAGACATACTTCTGGTTACTGCTCTGTTTGCGGACCGACTAGGGGTCCATTTTTGACCAGTCAGTCAAAGGTTTTTACAATCTGGTTGATTTTTATATGCCCGTGAAGTATTATTTCACATTTACAGTGTGTCTATTTCGAAACATTCACTAAAATCTTCCTATTCATACGTTAAAAGAGGAAAACCTCAGAGCCGCATCATCTTTGGTAACTTACGAGATCCATGCAATTCATGAAGATCTCATCGCGGTCACATACAACGGTAGCGCATTTTATTGATTTTTAGTATCCATTCAAAAATATGCTTGGTTCTGTTCCCTACTGATATTCCCTCTTTCTGTAACTGAATATTGGCCCCAGTGGAAGTTCACTCCTTTTTATGCCTCATGCTGTTAGGATTTTTGGACTGTAGCTTTTTCAAACTTTGCCAACTAAAATTTTTATGATCCGGCTGTACATGGCGCTTTGGGCTACCTTTCACCGCCCAGCGACATAAGAAGTTAAAGATTTCTGTCTAAATATAAAAAATCTGTGAAGTATTGTGTCAGGTACAGCTACTTTACGCACTGGATTATGATTAACCTTTTCGTTAGGAAGTTCATTTAAATCGATTTCCTGCATGCTTTATTCAAGCAATCTGTATTTTTGACATATTTAGTCTACGAGGATCAGATCCTTTTGAATTACTTCTTTATAAACGAATGCGAATGAATTATTTTTTTGGGTCAGGATTTTTCGAATTTTATAAATGATTAGCTTGATATTTAAAATAGAATCCCCGCTTATTCAACGCTGCTGCTACTTTTCTTGAGCAGTATGGTCGGTGTATGTCTTAGTATTTAGCACTAGGAACCTTATTAGAAGGCCCTGCGACAATACAAACAAATACCATTATAATTCGAGGAAGGCTTGTCAGGAAGAATTGGTCGAGGAAAATTAAATGCGTGTTGCCTTTCTGAGAAAACGATGATGCACGAACGGCGAACATTTTATTGCCTTGTCGGCAAACTTTACCGCAACATTTTGTCTCATCCAGTGTGTGAAACGATGAGTCCTAAAAAGGGAAAGCAAACGCATGGAAAATTTTATCACGCACACCACCGAAAGAACGAAGAATGTAGATGACTCAGACGCCTAATTTGGAGAAAACTGGAGAGCGGCAAATTTATGGAGGTGTCGGGCTCGGAGAGGCTACTCTTGGTAATAACCTTGCCTATAATTCCAACAAAAAATGAGCACTTCAATCAAGAGTAACTGGCGAAAATCAGCAACAAAACTTAACAAATAGCTTCTAAGCTCTTGTAGGTAACCAGTAGGAAGTTGATGTATTAAGTCTGTTTTATTCTCGATTGTATCCAAATTACTCAGTATAAAAATTTCGGCACACCGATGACTGTCATAACGGGTTTTATACAAACATCAAAATTTGCGTCAAAATGCACGTAACTTCAGGAATCGGTTATTATTACTAAACTTATTAAATCTATAGGACATTTCCTACGAAAACCACAGTCATGAGAAGATGGATTTTACTTCTTTCCGAAACTCTACAGAAAAAGGTAAGCACCTAGATACTGGCTTCTCAACCCAGCAAGTCTTAAGCAGTGCGCAGGGTTCATGATCATTAATCACCCATAAAACCGAATTCATGCAGAATCTGTGCAGCGACAGGGATGTGAGAGCAGAGTGAGTCAGCATTTTAAATAAAGATGAAAAATACGAGTCCCCTGAAAAGAACTGAGAAGAGGTAGATGCGAGCGCTGGGACAAAAACTTCATTCGCTTGACGATTCGAGATTCTAGCATTTCTTCTAACTTATTCAAGCCTCATTCAATGAATTCTAATCCTACGAGCCATCGGAAACCAAGAATCCAAATAGAGAGAGTACACTGCAGTTCTGGTCCCACATGCTGATGAGGGTTATGCTTGGCAGAATAAGATATGAACAACCTTGCTTCCGTCTACAGCGGCTCTCTTTTAGAACTTATATGATGAATGCTCAAAATATGCCCCTAATTGGACTACAGTCCGCCTCATGATCAGATCATGGGAACAGATCGATAACTCCATATCATTCCCCTTAGCTGATCTTGGTGACCGAGACCCGTCCAATCCTACTTAAATCCTATCCAAGTATGCGTTTTTCAGCTTTTCGTTGCTTTGTACGCCTTCGAAAACTGTATGAGTGTTAGAGGTAAACGACAGATTAGCTAAAGATTTTCACCTCCACCCTGTCAATAGCATCTGTCACTTATGAGACTGTGGGGTATCACCCGATGAATAAAAATCAAAAAAACACAGGTTATGTGACTCGGTACAGATACGGGAATGGGAATGCCATGTAAAACAAGTGGTTTCGCATTAATTTCTAGCAGTTATTTTGAGAAGTGGACAAAGTCCAGCTTATTATAGCTAACCTATTAAGTTAGAAATAGGCCAGTTTTTCTTTTAGGTTGCAGTTTGAAGTCTGCAATGCAGACGTGATGTCTAGTCTACGAGCAATTCACTTATCCCCGCACTGAAAGACCGATTGTACACGTCGAACAGGGCCCTAGGTGACAAACGTATAAACCAAATGCTCCAGTGTCTAGCACTGTCAACTTTGCTTAATTGGCTCTCGCGATAGGCATACCCAACTCAGTGCGAGTTCAGTCCACAGGAAACTTAGTGAAAGATGAATTAGAGGAAGATGGTCCATCTTCATTTATCTGGGTGCTCAAAATCTATGTATAATAGGTAAGCGAGAGATAAATGTGACTATTATAGGTGTTCAGAACTACGTTAATGAATGGAAGTTCCTTTTGGGTACAGTCGCTGGCCAGCACCAGGAAGTGACAGCTTGTGTGCGTACGTGCATGCTTGTGTGCGTGACGATGGATCGCGCGTCCCTGTTTACCTGTGCTGCGTAGAAGGTCCCGGACATGCCTTTAGGTCAAGCAAGAACTAATTTTAGGGACAAACGACTAAAGGCACTACAAGTAGCTCGACTTTCCAGCACAAACAGGAAAGAAAATTAGGCATTCTATTGAATATTATGAATAAGGAACTGGTACCCGAACTAGCTCTTTTGTAGCCTCTTTTACGATGTAGCTATCACCGCGGTTAACCAATAAAAACCATATATTAACAGGGTGTTTAGGACAGTCGGGCGTATTCATTCCCTCTTCAGCCAGCTAGGCAAACACACTTTCACCGTAGGTGTGCACTCACGCGAGGATATTTTCTCTAGAAAGAATTCTTATACGTGCCTCCTAAGTTCACACAGTGGCAGAATCGCTAAGAGATGCGTTAACACAGTAGGTTTACTATCTCATGAGACCAAAATTTAGAAACGGATTTTCAATTCGAAAAGACTACTTAAGTATGGTGCAGGCTTTTGAACGAGTTTATTTTCGGCTGACTACAAAAACAAGAATGTAAAAGTGGCTATTAGTATAGTATAAATTTTCAACAGTACTTTTTGATTAAATTATACGACCAACTATATTTTATAGAAAAATCCACGTAAGAGTTCATTCTTCTACTGCTTTAGTAGAATATAACCTCGTCAAAATTTCTAGTTGACAACGAGGTAGACTTCCATTTTAACAACAGGTTTTAGCACATGAGATTGTTTAAGAAGGTGAAACGTCAATTCATAAGTCATCGTATCTGTCCCGCTTGTTAATTTTGTATATGATGTCTACATTATGGACTACATACGTGGCAAAAACTTAATGAGCACTATCTAACTAACCTCTCATAGCTTGAAGAAATGGGTAATTTTCATTAGATGGAATATAGATGGCATCGTAGCTTGGAAACCATGAATACAAAAAGTAACGGATTCCTGATTAAAGAATTAGTTTGACTTACTTTAAATATAAAATTTAAAGTAGACGTAATTTGTATACAAAAAGAACAAAAAAACATATTTTTTATATTTTCGATCAAATATATTTGCATTTGTAAGAACATCGACGATATATATATATATCTCTCTCAAGGAAATAATTACTGAAAATATTAAGTGCAGGACATGGCATCAGATGATTTGGACAGGACTTTTTAGGGTCAGACCCGAAATTTCAATGAACATTTGGGTCGAAGACAATCTCACTGTGGAATGACCACGTAATGCCCATTCTACAAACAAGTAGTACTACAAGTAGTATGAATCGTATATGGCACAGTAGCGTACTTCCAAATCAGTAGTAGCTAAAAGCCTAGACACGTGTTTCGCCAATGTTTCTGCTGCTGTGAGGCGCAGCAACGATGGATTCGGCTCCTCAGAGGGTCCCCAGCGTTCGACCCAAAGTTCATTGAAATTTCGGGTCTTACCCTAAGAGTCATGTCCGAATCATCTGACT
>WEDG01000527.1:0-29593 GCA_017591395.1 Schistocephalus solidus
GCTTACGCATTTGAAATCCCCTATTTCTAACATAAAAGTAGCCAAGAAAAAGAAGCAAAAGTAAAGAAGTACCATTCAAGTGAATACAGGCAGACTTACGTGGTACACTGATATTTTTAAGGTTAAGTAGTCACATAGTCTTCGTGGTGCTGCAACATATGTATGTCAAGCCGATTTTTAAATGTTTCCAAGACTGGGACATTAACAATCGCCTCAGGTAGGTTATTCCACGGTTCCACGACACGGTTGGTGAAAAAATATTTCCCCACATCCAATCTTACTTGGGGCATACTTAGTTTGACTGGATGACCTCGGAGATTATTCGTAGTGGCAAGTTGGAAAAAGTCATCACATAGGAGGGCGCAATACATGCCACGCACGATACAGAAGGTTTGTATTTAGTCTCCGTGCAACTTCCTATAACTCAGAGGATAGAGCTTTATGTTATATAAACGAATCTCATATGGCAGTTCACCTTGACTGCTTACTAATTTTGTGGCTCACCACTGTACCCTTTCGAGCATGTTGTAGTCCTGTTGGGTCAACGGTTGCCAGGCTTGGATCGCATATTCAAGATGTGGCCTTACAAACGTACCAAAGACTTTAGAAAAGCAGTCTTTATCGAAAACTTTAAATGCCCACTTGATAGCGTACAGTTTTGAATTGGCGGATTTAGCTGCCTTGAAACATTGCGTAGAAGGCTTTAGAGTGTCTTTCATCCAAAATCCAAAATCCTTCTGTGTGTGTGCTTCTCGGAGTGGCAAACCGTTCAAATAGTAGGGTCACATATCAGTGACCTGATTTCGATTTCCCAGACATAGCATGGTGCATTTGTTTGAGTTGAAGGACAAGAGCCATTTGCAGGACCACTAGTCCAATCGACGAAGATTTTCTTGGAAATCATCTGCATCGGCAGCATTGTGGATAACTTTCCAGATTTTTATATCGTCCGCAAACATAGCAAAGTCACAGTCCAATTCCTGTACACAATCATTAATGAACAATAGAAATAGAATCGGTCCGAGCACTGAACCTTGTGGGATTTCCACTCTCGATGATTGTGCGCGATCAAAGCGCACAGTCATCGAGTCACAGTTATTGCATATTCTTCAAGTTTTGCACATGCTTACGTGGACGTGAAGATTATGTGGCTTTCAACATATTCCTCTGTAAGAAATAAAAGTTTAAACTTTCACTCCTTTTTCAAATTCAGACCAATGGTGTGCTGTTTGAATGTTCGTTCAACTGTGAAACCAGGCGTCAAAAGAAGGGCTGAGTCACTATATGCCTCCTGCAAGTCGGGTCGCTGAGTATTATTGTTTTATTATCTGTTTATTTAAGGAAATTTATAAATTGAAAAGAACGACATTGGAAAACATCGATGCACACGAATCATTTGCGCAGAAATAATTCCGGCGTCCCAGTTGGGATTCGAAATCGCGAGAAAAAATTGTCGAGCACCCCAATCGGGATTTGGCCCTGCAACCTTATTACAGAACGGCAACACATCTGCTCACTCGTCCACGCTCGCCCACTATCAAAAATAATAGCATATAGTCAGAAAATTATGGCCAAGACAGATATTCCCTTATGCTGAGCGGGCATAAAATGTGGTAATCTTAATATGTGTCGCCTACGAGGGCAGACAGTTCACGGGGTGTTTTAGTTTCCTTCAGAAATGCTTAGGGATGGAGAAAGAGATAGATAACTTGAGGAAGGAACTGTCAAACCACTCATTCTTCGTGATTATATTCTTGCGCCGGTAATATATGCTTGTTTTATTCAGCCAATCTGCTATTGATTTTGTGTTCTGCGCTGCTTTTTAAAACTCTGTCACGAAGAAGGGTCTTAAATTCCTCACTATAATCCCCTCGGTTCATCATGGCATTATTTTCTCCCTTCTCAGGGGTAGAATGACGTTTTTTGGCCTTCTTCCTCATTTATTCCTAGATTTTTATTTGTCCTGTGAAATATATTGTGTTGATTTGCACACCAACGGCAAGTAGGTAAAATGTTTTCGGACATAATACTGTTGGTCAATGGTTACTTCCATTGTCATCAGCATAGCTTTCAGGGCTGCAATAAAGTCGAAGCGGTCAGCATCTGTGGTGTGAAAAGAAGCTTCATGCCTTGGCCCTCGTATTTGCTGCAGTATTAGCTGTTTAGAGGAAAGGTTCTGGACGAGAATAAGCTTCAAATATCTACGCGTTAAACCTTATTCAGTTTCTGCTACAAAAATCCCTCTTCTGAGTGAATATTAGAAGATTTATAAATTCAACACGTCTGCATATAATTCTAAATGTCAAGGAAAACAGATATACCTACGATAAATATGTGCAGAACAAAACCAACTTCCACGTTAGGATGCTAACTTCCGATTTAAAGGCCAAAGGCTGAAGCCTTTGACCACTCGGCCACGGTCGCCTGGATTGCTGTTAAACATAGTATTCAAAAAAAACCTATCGATCTTTGGAAATTGTCCGAAAACTTTGCTTCAAGCTGGGTTTGAACCCGTGCACTTATGCAGGCTACCGAGAGCAGGTGCAGAAGAAGGGCTATAAAAATAATGGTATAAGCACCAAAGCTTGTCAAAATAATGGTGAATTCGGATGGTATGTTAAGAGTTTACTGCCCTCTTAAGTGAACAAAAAGCATAATAAGATTAATTAATGTTGCCTACGTCGATGAAAAAAATTTATGGGATTTTTTAATTCTCGGTCAGAAATTCCTAGGGATGGAGAAGGAGATCAATAACTTAAAGCAGGATATGGATGATCTTAAGAAGTGCGTCCGCTGCCCAATCAATAATAGAACACGATTCAAAGCTAAAGTACAGAAAAAATAATAAGGTTGTTGTGGAGACGGAAACCACAGTCGAGTCGCGGCCCCAAGGCGTAAAGACCACGACATGACGCACGCCGAAATAGGCAAAGTTTGCTGCGAAAGATGCGTGGGAAACCAATCAGTGTGAGCCGCTGCTCCAAATACGCGTGACGCTCTGACACACGTGTGCGGCCCATACTTCGAGAAGATTCAGCGAGGGGATTCCCATCTTAAAGGCGACCAATTAACGTGAACCAAGTTGCAGGCCAGAACGCTCTCCACGATTGTCACGCCATTGGCCGGAATGTTGGATAACGCCCAGGACTCAATAAATAAGCAAGAGTTTATGAGCTAGAGATCCACTGTTTATGCCGGCCCAGAATAAAGGGGTTTATCCAGAAACCCGCTTTGCTTTCTCCTCTCTCACACCCGTTAAGACAGAACAAACTGGCAAAGCAGATATCAGAACCTTTGGTTACAGCAGAACAAATGCAGCAGTTAATCGACGCACAACGGGCCAGTTTGCGGTTTTGCTTTCAGAAATGTCAAATATTTTCCCTTCGACTGGGAAAAAACGATAAGAACTGGAAGACCGAATCACAGAATTCTCTTACGAGATTGACGGTGGCATCAATGTTTAAGTGTGGAACCGTAAATATGCACTTATATTTTAAGAGGAAGGCTCACAAATGGAGGAAAATTAGAAGGTGGAAGTTCATCTTTTGAAGCAAGGCCAGCGTGAACATGGGCGGTACGTAATGTACATTTTGCCAAAGAGGCCGGTAGATATTTCATTTGAGGAAACGGTAAAGAATTTAAAATCCTTGTTCAGTTCCTCAAAGTCCTTATTTAATCGAAGATATGAGTGCTTGAACATAGAAAGGACGCCTCATGAAGGCTATTTTGACCTAGCTGGCCGATTGAATGATATCTACCATCAAGCAAATCTATAATAGGCTACTTTTTAGCATACAAATGCCCTCCTTTTCCTTAAACCACTAACCCTGCAGGAGGACGCTGACGTCCAAACACGATTGCTCGCTCAGCTAGATCAGAAATCCGAGATGACGGTGCAACAACTGGCAGAGAAAAGTGTCCGAATAATGAATATCGAGAACAACACTAGGCTGATTGGCGACGTAAACAGCCAACCTGTGCGTGTTTTTGAAACGAAAGCGAGCAGAACATACATTAATTCACTGTTGCATACCGATTGTCTAATCGAAAAAGACTTGCGCCGTTCAAAATATCATGCTTATGACCTCGCAGATATGAGCTTAATTAATAACCTTTTGGGCTCATTCAACTGGCAGCATCTCTCCTCCATGAACGATGCAGCAAGTCTTTCTGACTTAATGTCAGTCGTTTCAAATAACATCCTGGCATTTGTGCCAACCAAAATTGTCAAGCACTACGTTTCGGAATCCACCGTTCCTCACTTTCTTTTGCCACGACTGAATAAATTAATAAATTGTATATTTAAGGCCCAGAGAGCATGTCATTAAAAAAATTGAGGAAGCAGTTAAAAGATCAATATGCTAGTTCGTTATAATAATAATAATAATAATAGTAATAGTTGTATTTAATACCGGTTTACAGGCATTGTCAGGTGAAATATTCAGTGGGTAGAGGCTGGCAGTGAAAAAAACTCCTGAATATATATCATTATATGTGTTTTTCCTATTTTCATGTTATTCAGGAGAAAAAAAACTGCCGCCTGTAAGGATGATAGCAATTCAGATCAGGGAAGGGCTAACACAATTGCAGTCTGTATGCAGTCTCTCTGTCTTTGCTAGGAACCGGGATTCTGCCTCAGGCAAGAAAGCATCCGTGTACGGTCGCTCACTGTCTGCCGAAGAAGTCAACGGGTGCAGGCTGCAGAGACGGTGCCGTATCCCTCAAGGTAACACCTGGGATCGAGTTCAGATGCCGCGCACTCCGTCGAACAGGAAAACAGATTCTACCGTGTCGGCGCCCAGAATTCTTGGAAACTGTTCTGAATGCAAAAAACTAGTAATGGTAATCTTAAACAAAGAATAACTCCGTTGGACTTTTTTTATATTATGGGGAAGTTTATTCCACATGGCCATGGCGTTTATCGAAAAGAACCGTCGATACTTAACTGTGCGAGCTAATGGAAGAAATAAAAAGACATTGCGATGACTGCTGCGCCGAGGATGGTCAAGCTGCCCTCACAGTGATAAGGGGGATTAAATGTACGATTATTCAAAAGCTTAAAAAGCAAAAAAATAGTCCCTTCTGCACTCGGCGAAACCATAAGGGATCAATGTTAACAAGGCCACAGCGTTCTTGATACGACAGATTACGGTGCTCCAACGATAAAATTCTTTTTCGTGAAGAAGTGTTGGACCGATTCTATTTTTCTTCCGTTCGCTAGCGCGCAGAAGGCTAAATAGAAACGAGCAGTATTCAGGCCAGGTCTAACGTACATTTTATAAAGGCGAAGTCTAATATCAATAGTTTTAAAATTTCGGAGGATAAAACCGGCAGTTCTGCGTGCTTTGGAGACAATCAAAGCGCAATGCTCTGAAAGATTGAGACCGTTGGAATATGATATGCCCAGGTCCTTAACAACGCCAGGTACATTTATATCGTGGCCATCTATGCTAAGATGAGGCTGATGGTTGTCACCGACAACCATAACGGAACATTTTTGCCAAGAAAGGGAAAGGCGCCATGTGCAGCACCACTGGGCAAAGGTCTCGAGATCATTTTTTAATAGATCAATCGCGGTGTCGCGATCTGCCGGCTTGTATCGATAGGCAACTTTTAAATCGTCGGCATACATAAAGGGCCTACCATTTCGAAATAAACCTGGCACATCATTGACAAAAAGACAAAATAAAAGCGGGCCTAGCACACTACCCTGAATAACTCCACTCCGCACACGTGCCGAGTTTGAGATAGCATTGGAGATCTTAACATGTAGTGCTTGACAATTTTGGTTGGCACAAATGCCAGGATGTTATTTGAAACGACTGACATTAAGTCAGAAAGACTTGCTGCATCGTTCATGGAGGAGAGATGCTGCCAGTTGAATGAGCCCAAAAGGTTATTAATTAAGCTCATATCTGCGAGGTCATAAGCATGATATTTTGAACGGCGCAAGTCTTTTTCGATTAGACAATCGGTATGCAACAGTGAATTAATGTATGTTCTGCTCGCTTTCGTTTCCAAAAAACACGCACAGGTTGGCTGTTTACGTCGCCAATCAGCCTAGTGTTGTTCTCGATATTCATTATTCGGACACTTTTCTCTGCCAGTTGTTGCACCGTCATCTCGGATTTCTGATCTAGCTGAGCGAGCAATCGTGTTTGGACGTCAGCGTCCTCCTGCAGGGTTAGTGGTTTAAGGAAAAGGAGGGCATTTGTATGCTAAAAAGTAGCCTATTATAGATTTGCTTGATGGTAGATATCATTCAATCGGCCAGCTAGGTCAAAATAGCCTTCATGAGGCGTCCTTTCTATGTTCAAGCACTCATATCTTCGATTAAATAAGGACTTTGAGGAACTGAACAAGGATTTTAAATTCTTTACCGTTTCCTCAAATGAAATATCTACCGGCCTCTTTGGCAAAATGTACATTACGTACCGCCCATGTTCACGCTGGCCTTGCTTCCAAAAGATGAACTTCCACCTTCTAATTTTTTCCTCCATTTGTGAGCCTTCCTCTTAAAATATAAGTGCATATTTACGGTTCCACACTTAAACATTGATGCCACCGTCAATCTCGTAAGAGAATTCTGTGATTCGGTCTTCCAGTTCTTATCGTTTTTTCCCAGTCGAAGGGAAAATATTTGACATTTCTGAAAGCAAAACCGCAAACTGGCCCGTTGTGCGTCGATTAACTGCTGCATTTGTTCTGCTGTAACCAAAGGTTCTGATATCTGCTTTGCCAGTTTGTTCTGTCTTAACGGGTGTGAGAGAGGAGAAAGCAAAGCGGGTTTCTGGATAAACCCCTTTATTCTGGGCCGGCATAAACAGTGGATCTCTAGCTCATAAACTCTTGCTTATTTATTGGAGTCCTGGGCGTTATCCAACATTCCGGCCAATGGCGTGACAATCGTGGAGAGCGTTCTGGCCTGCAACTTGGTTCACGTTAATTGGTCGCCTTTAAGATGGGAATCCCCTCGCTGAATCTTCTCGAAGTATGGGCCGCACACGTGTGTCAGAGCGTCACGCGTATTTTGGAGCAGCGGCTCACACTGATTGGTTTCCCACGCATCTTTCGCAGCAAACTTTGCCTATTTCGGCGTGCGTCATGTCGTGGTCTTTACGCCTTGGGGCCGCGACTCGACTGTGGTTTCCGTCTCCACAACAACCTTATTATTTTTTCTGTACTTTAGCTTTGAATCGTGTTCTATTATTGATTGGGCAGCGGACGCACTTCTTAAGATCATCCATATCCTGCTTTAAGTTATTGATCTCCTTCTCCATCCCTAGGAATTTCTGACCGAGAATTAAAAATCCCATAAATTTTTCATCGACGTAGGCAACATTAATTAATCTTATTATGCTTTTTGTTCACTTAAGAGGGCAGTAAACTCTTAACATACCATCCGAATTCACCATTATTTTGACAAGCTTTGGTGCTTATACCATTATTTTTATAGCCCTTCTTCTGCACCTGCTCTCGGTAGCCTGCATAAGTGCACGGGTTCAAACCCAGCTTGAAGCAAAGTTTTCGGACAATTTCCAAAGATCGAGAGGTTTTTTTTGAATACTATGTTTAACAGCAATCCAGGCGACCGTGGCCGAGTGGTCAAAGGCTTCAGCCTTTGGCCTTTAAATCGGAAGTTAGCATCCTAACGTGAAAGTTGGTTTTGTTCTGCACATATTTATCGTAGGTATATCTGTTTTCCTTGACATTTAGAATTATATGCAGACGTGTTGAATTTATAAATCTTCTAATATTCACTCAGAAGAGGGATTTTTGTAGCAGAAACTGAATAAGGTTAAACGCGTAGATATTTGAAGCTTATTCTCGTCCAGAACCTTTCCTCTAAACAGCTAATACTGCAGCAAATACGAGGGCCAAGGCATGAAGCTTCTTTTCACACCACAGATGCTGACCGCTTCGACTTTATTGCAGCCCTGAAAGCTATGCTGATGACAATGGAAGTAACCATTGACCAACAGTATTATGTCCGAAAACATTTTACCTACTTGCCGTTGGTGTGCAAATCAACACAATATATTTCACAGGACAAATAAAAATCTAGGAATAAATGAGGAAGAAGGCCAAAAAACGTCATTCTACCCCTGAGAAGGGAGAAAATAATGCCATGATGAACCGAGGGGATTATAGTGAGGAATTTAAGACCCTTCTTCGTGACAGAGTTTTAAAAAGCAGCGCAGAACACAAAATCAATAGCAGATTGGCTGAATAAAACACGCATATATTACCGGCGCAAGAATATAATCACGAAGAATGAGTGGTTTGACAGTTCCTTCCTCAAGTTATCTATCTCGTTCTCCATCCCTAAGCATTTCTGAAGGAAACTAAAACACCCCGTGAACTGTCTGCCCTCGTAGGCGACACATATTAAGATTACCACATTTTATGCCCGCTCAGCATAAGGGAATATCTGTCTTGGCCATAATTTTCTGTCTATATGCTATTATTTTGATAGTGGGCGAGCGTGGACGAGTGAGCAGATGTGTTGCCGTTCTGTAATAAGGTTGCAGGGCCAAATCCCGATTGGGGTGCTCGACAATTTTTTTCTCGCGATTTCGAATCCCAACTGGGACGCCGGAATTATTTCTGCGCAAATGGTTCGTGTGCATCGATGTTTTCCAATGTCGTTCTTTTCAATTTATAAATTTCCTTAAATAAACAGATAATAAAACAATAATACTCAGCGACCCGACTTGCAGGAGGCATATAGTGACTCAGCCCTTCTTTTGACGCCTGGTTTCACAGTTGAACGCACATTCAAACAGCACACCATTGGTCTGAATTTGAAAAAGGAGTGAAAGTTTAAACTTTTATTTCTTACAGAGGAATATGTTGAAAGCCACATAATCTTCACGTCCACGTAAGCATGTGCAAAACTTGAAGAATATGCAATAACTGTGACTCGATGACTGTGCGCTTTGATCGCGCACAATCATCGAGAGTGGAGTCCCACAAGGTTCAGTGCTCGGACCGATTCTATTTCTATTGTTCATTAATGATTGTGTACAGGAATTGGACTGTGACTTTGCTATGTTTGCGGACGATATAAAAATCTGGAAAGTTATCCACAATGCTGCCGATGCAGATGATTTCCAAGAAAATCTTCGTCGATTGGACTAGTGGTCCCGCAAATGGCTCTTGTCCTTCAACTCAAACAAATGCACCATGCTATGTCTGGGAAATCGAAATCAGGTCACTGATATGTGACCCTACTATTTGAACGGTTTGCCACTCCGAGAAGCACACACACAGAAGGATTTTGGATTTTGGATGAAAGACACTCTAAAGCCTTCTACGCAATGTTTCAAGGCAGCTAAATCCGCCAATTCAAAACTGTACGCTATCAAGTGGGCATTTAAAGTTTTCGATAAAGACTGCTTTTCTAAAGTCTTTGGTACGTTTGTAAGGCCACATCTTGAATATGCGATCCAAGCCTGGCAACCGTTGACCCAACAGGACTACAACATGCTCGAAAGGGTACAGTGGTGAGCCACAAAATTAGTAAGCAGTCAAGGTGAACTGCCATATGAGATTCGTTTATATAACATAAAGCTCTATCCTCTGAGTTATAGGAAGTTGCACGGAGACTAAATACAAACCTTCTGTATCGTGCGTGGCATGTATTGCGCCCTCCTATGTGATGACTTTTTCCAACTTGCCACTACGAATAATCTCCGAGGTCATCCAGTCAAACTAAGTATGCCCCAAGTAAGATTGGATGTGGGGAAATATTTTTTCACCAACCGTGTCGTGGAACCGTGGAATAACCTACCTGAGGCGATTTTAATGTCCCAGTCTTGGAAACATTTAAAAATCGGCTTGACATACATATGTTGCAGCACCACGAAGACTATGTGACTACTTAACCTTAAAAATATCAGTGTACCACGTAAGTCTGTCTGTATTCACTTGAATGGTACTTCTTTACTTTGCTTCTTTTTCTTGCTACTTTTATGTTAGAAATAGGGATTTCAAATGCGTAAGCCTACTTTCCTCAAATACACTGAACTGATCTGAACTGAACTGAACAATCCGTTCGTGAATTATTCCTACACTAAGGCAGATTAGGAAATATTTGTAGTCTCCAAGAACAGAAAATTCGAAACCAATTTTAAACATCGGGCTCGTTCAAATATTTTTAGCTACCGCTATTATTGTAAATAAGTAATGGAAAAATTCCTGTATCTCAATCAGGTTCCTTCTTTGTATCCTTAGGACTGCCACCAGAGACCAAATTGGGAGCTTTATGTAAACGCTCAAAGTTTAGATGCCAATGAATAATCGGTCAAGAGTGTTTCTCGCGAAAAACTATTAAAGGTGCAGTCTATATAATGTCAACCTCTACAGCTGCTTTAATTTGCCTACGTTGTTTGTCTACTTCACTTGTAACCATTGTTGGTTTCCTCGTTGCACCTATACGAAAGCAAGCTAAACGGATGTTCTGACTGCAAATATGCCTGTTCTGAATGAGAAAACGCCTGCGTCGGACATCAAAGCTGAGCTTCTTGACCTTGTGAGACAAAAAAGATCACTTACCGTATGCCCCTTTTACATAGATTACTGTTTCAGGAAACTCTAGCTACGCTCGAAAGGCAGATATATTTATTTGAAGGTAGCTATCTCGACGATACTGCGCCCTATGGAAATATAATCAAAGGATGGGACCGATATTTAGCGTCTTCCTCTGGCAGTACTTTCGGGGCTATCGCAGCGAACGGTCCACTTGGTAGCAACCGTGGGCAAAACGACAAACGCTCTCGTAAATTTCGTGACACAGACAGGCTGTTTTCGAGATCGTCAGTGACTTCTGCAGCCGTAAGTTTAACTACCTGAATTACCTGAACTTACCTGAATTTTAGATTACGAATGGTTATTTTGACTTGGAAAAGAGTGAGTTGCTTCCCGGTAGTGTTTTGCTCACTTTGTCTTGGTGTCCTTTTATTTTTATCACTTCGATTTCGCTAATTGAGTTTACCTGCTTCTGACTGGTCTGGGGTTTTGTGTTGCCGTAAAGCATTTTGGAAACATTTTAAGGTATTATGTTTCATGCTTTGAGTTTGTCACTCTTGAGTGATCGTCGTTGAGGACATCGTAATTGATCTTAAAAGTCTCTTCTCTTGCGTAATTCTTCAAGCAGAAGCGGTGACAGATATGGTGTTATTTTTTCCGTATCACCTATTTTTTAAACCCACTGGTTGCTTCAGTTACTTGGTGGAAGGGAACGATCACGGTCACTGTCCTAGAAAAACGGAACTATTTGTCTGTGGGCTTATAACCCCTCCGTTCCTCGTTGTCCTACAGTTAATGCATCAGGTCTTGAAAACCATTCTTCCAAGGTATCTGTATCGAATCTTGGTGGATTACCTTGAATTTCATAGAGTGAGAAGTAGGTGCGGAAGCATGCCGTAGGATATTCATATTTTGGGAGGTGTGGTGCTCTGTGTTAGAACATCAGTGAGCGATATGCTGGGCAAATAAATAAGTTGATCGTTCTTCATCCGAATGCGCACGTTGATGAGAACATTGCGGTATTCGGTTAATGACTTTGCACGTGCACTCATGAGTGGCTTGCGCTGACGTGCGTTTTAGTCTTGCTTTGAAACCCTGGTCCAGGGCCCTTGTGGATGGTCAAATAATGGTGATTGATCAGTAGGTGAGAACTGCCAGGGTTTAAGATGCAGCCGCCAATGTCAAAATAATAAACTTCAAATTTTTTTCCAGTGTCCCTTTGCTTTGTCGGTAAAACTTGCCAAAGTTTACTCGGTGATTGGAACACCCCGCGATGCATCCTCCCATTCCTGAACCTAGGTCTTAGTGACTATGGTTGTAATTGACAGTGTTTCGATTTCTCGCTGACACATGTTGAGTAGTGTGGGGACAGCCCTCTCACTGAGCAGCAAGGTTATTGAAAACTCAGCAAAAGTTAGTTCCTTGAGCTTTGCGGACGAAGGCTAACAGGACGTGTCGTCGTTTTGAATTTGCTGGGGAGTGGATACTTGATATTTAACCATTATCATCATTTTTCTTGAAAAGAACTGGACGTTTAGTAAGTGAAACTATCAGTAGCTCGGTAAATCGCTTATAATTTTTAAAGCACGCACAAAAAAGAGTGATTGGTTAGCTGACGTTTTTAATTCTTTGATTATCTGTAGCTAATACGCCTGTCTCCAATTCTGCTTATGAGATACTCAGACTTTTGAGCAGTCTGAGCAGACAGATCTGTCCACAATGAATTTTCTTGAAACCTCGGACTCGAAGCCTTACTCTACTACCCCGACCGGGAAGAAGAAGAGGAAACATCGTTAAGTGATATTCATGCTATCGAACCAGTCAACGGTTATCTTCGAAACTTCTTGTGGACTATGTATATATGTGTTTTTGTATAAATATAAGCATCTAGTCCTTTTTCATAACATATGCTCCTTGTCAGTGGTTCAACAATGTGACTGGTGGTCTCCAGCCTTGTTCACAACTGGACATTCCTCGATCACATTTACAAATTTGCCTGCTTGAGTAGCATTTCCGTAAACCGGTTTGTATTGCGCCGCGTATAACTGCAAATCAGAGCCCATACCTGTTTACTCTTCACGTGCCCATGTCCGAGCGGCGCGAGAGCCGTTTGTCGTGATATGGAGTGTAAATGGATGCAGAGAATTTAATTCTACGTAATATGGTAGAGGAAAATCTTAATCTCATTATAAATTTAAGTACATCAAAAACTGGTCAATATTAGGTGATTTCAAGGTCTGCTTCATTCCTAGACGGTAGGGTTATAATTTATTGCGTTTTTCCTCGTAGGTTTCATTAGTATGTGGACTTTTTTAGCTATCCATTACTGTGTAATCTGTCGTTTGTTAGTCGACTCAGTTACCTGCTACATCTATAGTAATCAGACCTAATTTTTAAGGGGTGCAGAAATAAGCATAACGTTGTAACTGTTGTCTTGTTCACCGGAGTTATCGCGTTCTGTACTATGCTCGCCGGCAAAACGTGAGATCGCGATGTGACAGGTGATATGTAGACCTATATGCCCTTCTTGACAGTTTCTTCATACTTGTGGTATTTTCCTACCCGCCTTGTCGTGATCTCCGCAGTAAATTTGATTTCCACATGCCAACACTGACCTACCTTCAAATCGTCTACAGCGACTTGGGGGCAGTTTATCAACTTGGTATGGTTGACTGTTAGCCGCACAAGTGAAAATGCAAGTCCGAGGAAATAGACGCGATGAATGGAACAATAACTTTACTCCCCTAATGCTCTGCACTCAAACTCGAACCCATCTTGAGAGACGGGATCTGATACGGGTACTTCATACACAGGGATTTGCAGTATTTATAGGATGCAGTCACTATGTCTGCCCGGTAGATTGCACTTCCATAAGTGAATATGTGTGGCATTGGATTTAAAGAGCTGCAGCTATGGTGTTTTCCAAATATACAGAAAAAATACAAATAGTCTGAGAAAAACTCCACTATATTAGTTCAGGTTTCGAGTTGGCCTTTTTTGCGTTCCCAGGTAGGTAACAGCATTGGACTCGTGGGGCATACGAAATATGAGCCCAAATCATCTCGGCCCTCTTTCATGGAAGGTTGTGGATATGCTCATTTTGGAGGGATTGTGGACTGTCTCCTTCGAGACAAAGGATTGTTCTCAGGCAAGGGTGTTCAAACGTCTAATTTTCATCTATCAGAAAGTAGATTGCTGTTTGTCCCTGGTGGCCATGACGGATTCCAGTAGCGTATTAAGTGTGGACATCTCGTCGGTACATTCACATCGAGCCCAAAAACACATACGCCCCGGTACCGCCTGGGTGGTCGCGTAAACGGCCTTTGTAGTGATGTCGACGGAAATTGCTATTTGGTAGTTGTAACACATTTTCTTGTCCCTATATTTGAATACAAGCAGAAGGAAAGTGCTACCCTCACGATGCTTTTTCAACCACCTCATGGGGTTAGGGCACCAAAGTTGACAAGTGACCTGTAAAGTTTAGCGGGTGTTACTATCCGCTCCGGCTTCCTTCTTCTCTTGCCGTCTGTGTTGCGCTAACTATTTCTTCCTGTGAAGGAAGGACACAGAACACCGAATAGGTTGCAGAGGGACAAGGCCTCAATGCCGATAGGGAGGATGGTGATGGCTGTTCACGTCGGCGCTGGACCATGACCTACTTGTCGATGCTTACCTTCTGTCTATGCAGCGGGGGCACCGATAATTACGAATTGGAAGGTGCCATCTTGGTCTAATCGTTTTTTGCGTTCATCTCCAGCCGAAGTTTTTCTCCTTTCTAAGATTTGGTGGAAGGAACAGGCGTTACGGGTCCAGCTTGAGCTGGTTATCGCCAACATGTGCGGCAGTTGTTGGAGAAATTCCGTGGTTGAGCGTCGAAGGCGAAACCATTTGTTGTGTCAATGTTTGGTTTGCATGATTAGATACCGCTAGGGATATAGGATTTATGATATCGGAAAGGCATCTGTTTGCTGGCACTGGTGTGGGGACTCCCCTGCAGAATCAATTCGGAACCATGAGCTGGACTTGCTGAGTGATTTTGATGGCTAATAATATGACTCGCTTAAATGCCGTGGCATACAACTTTTGCAATGATACTATAATCGTATGGCCGTCACCGTTAGCTGGTTCTGATAAATTGAGTCCAAAATTCGCTTGTTCTTGTTGAGTTATGAACCAGGCCCATAACGACCTGTTTTGTGATTATTCGAGATTCACTCAGCCAAATATGGCCATTACAGACCCGGATATGTATCAGTGGTTCACGACTAGGGAGATTTTCTACCGGTTCATTGAATGCTTCTATCGCAAGCAGGGCACGAGTTACCGTTTTCGAGGGGGCGCTCGCCGCAATATATCTGCTAGATAAAACTGCAGTAAAGCCCATTTCGGAAATTTTGATTATCACAAGGATTCCAATTTCGAACAGAATGGAGACATGGTTTACTGAAAGACTGCTCTTCATCGGACGTGGAGTTGTCGAGCTTGTGAGGTCGACAACACGGATTCGCAAATCAGAAGTCAGGGCAGACGGATTACGTACCATAAGCTTTACTGAGTAGAAGAGCGTACAAGAGCTCTGCAGGTGCTTGCCGCTAGCTGCCCCTTCAGGCCATTTGATATTGTGTTTCTTGAGATTCCCTGAAATACCGTGTTTCCTCTGTCGCCTGCAGCTAATCATCAAACTGATGAAATTTGCTTGCCTACGAGTTCTTGATAGACCAGGGCCAGGACTCGCGGCTCCAGCAGCGAACTGACCAGGAGCGTAAGGTGGACTGTAGGACAATGCGGGAGGTTTCAGTAGTGAATCAACCGTGAGCGTGAGAAAACGGTTGCCAGACGCGAATACGCAAGGTTCGGCAGGCGACGGCATTATGAGTCGGTGGTGGCGGTGCTGATTGCGGAATCAGACCACCACATTGCCTCCCAGCTAGACCGAAGGTGCGTAGTAACACCGAAGGATTTGTTACTGTCTAAAAAAACATGATTAACCAAACGGTCAGGAAGATGAATACGACGTCACTATGGGTGATATATACAGGGGAAGTGTTAGTGTGTCGTGCGCTTAAAGTGTTGGAGGTTGCTTAGGAGTAAGTTGCAGTTGCAGGGAGAGGAATTATGCGGGATGTAGGGATAGAGCGTCAAGGAGCTGAGAGAGCAGGGGGTAGGGGACCACAGGGCTCGTTCGGTCCGCGCTCGCGAGCTCCGCGGTGGATGCGAAAGAACTTCGTTTCTTGAGAGACAACCTGGAACGGGCCATTGTAGGGGGTTCCAATGGTCGGCGTACTCGATCAAATCGTGGATAGATGTGAGAGCAGGTCGCTAGATATTTCTCGATATAAGGCTCGGAGACTGATGGCTTGAGCAGAACCAGGGAGAGAGTACATGAATTGCTGAAGGCGGTGTAGGAGGTTAGTAGGATCCTCAACTTGCCGAGAGCATTTCATCAGGAAGTCTGTCGATGGCGCCGATTTAAGCGATGGAACAATCAAGGTCTCGCTTGAGAGCAGAGCGGATGCCCAACAGGACCAGGAGGAGATGGTCCGTTAAGTTCTACGGATCGTCCGCGGCGCGTAGGGAGGTCTTCAGATGGCAATGGAACCGCTCGACCATCTCGTTTGCAGCCAGGTTATCGGCTGTCGTGCGGATGCGAGTACAGCCTAAACAGGAGAGGAGAGACGGGAAGATATTAGATTCAAATTGGGCACCACGATCAGTCCTGATAGTGGAGGGGGGGCACAAAAGATGGCAACCCACTGACTGAGGAAGCTTTGACCATTGTCGAAGCAGCGACATTAGGCAGAGGAGTATCTTCCGGCCACCGAGTGAATTGATCCACACTGGTGAGGAGATAAGGTCTGTCATTCGGCAGAGGCAGGGGGCCTACCATATCAAGGTGAATGTGATTGAACCTTGCATCAGTGCCGCGGCAGGTGTAGATGGGGGCCTTGTTGTGCCGGTGGACTTTGCTCCGTTGGCAGCCGAGACAAGCCCGTGTCCAAGTTTTCAGGTCCTTGTGCATCCTAGGCCCGATGAAGTGGTCGGAAACCAGCTTGTCGGTAGCTCGCCTCCCATGGTGAGATAGGTTGTGCAGGAAGGAGAAAACTTTGCGGCGAAATGATAATGGCACAACTGGATGATGGGATGGAGTGAAGAAGTCGCATAGAATGGTCCGGTCGCTAGTAGTAAGTGGCAGCTCCTGTAGTTGAACTTTGGAAAAGTCCTCGTCACAGGGTGGACCAACACGGCGTGGTTCTGTGGCCATTTCAACAAGGTTGATGCTGGGAGAAAGTTTGTAGATGAGCGATTAAGGGCCTGAACAGAGCGTCAGCCATCTCATTTCGTCACCCGTCAATTTGGTGGATGTCTGAAGTGAACTGCTAGATATAGTCCAGTTGGAAAATCTCTCAGGGATTCAGCTTGTCTCAATTGGAATTTAAGGCGAAGGAAAGGAAGCTTATGATCCATGAAGACCGTGAAGTCGCTGCTCCCAAGGAAATGCCGAAAGTGTTCGCTGGTGAGGTGGACAGCAATGAGTTCCCGTCCAAACTTGCTGTAGCGCGATTCAGCGGGTGTTAACTTTCTGGAGAAGAAAGCTAAAGGTTGGGTCTGATCTGGAAGGTGCTGCTGAAGAAGCGCACCGACTGCAACGTTGGAGGCGTCCACCATGAGGGTGATTGGAGCAGAATGCATTGGGAGCTTGGCGTTGCCCAGAGCAGCCATCACTTTATCAAAAGCAGCGATAGCGTCTACATTGTGCTCGAACGAACATTTAGGGCCAGAGAAGAGATTCATTAGCGACAGAATGGTGTTGAAACAGTTAGGGATGAATTGGTGGTAGAAATTTGCCATGCTCGGAAATCGCTGCAGCTGACTTTTGGAAGAAGGAGGCGGTAATTCACGGATGGCCGCACTGTTTGAAGGAAGAGAATGGATGGCGTTAGTGTCAATCAGGTGTGCAAGAAACTCGAGGGAGGGAACGGCAAAGACGCACTTGGGCGGGTTGAGGACAAAGCCAAATTGTTGAAGATGGCCAAACACCGTTTTGAGATGTTCCATGTGTTCCTTGGCTGTGGAGCTGGCTGCCAAGAGGTCATAAATATAGGCGTAGACGAAGGGTAGGTCATGGAACACTCTGTCTACGAATCTCTGGAATGTCTGAGAGGCGTTACGGAGTTCGAAAGGCATACGCAGGCACTCAAAGAGGTCAAAGGGTGTGGTAATGTCCGTCTTTGAAATGTCCTCCGGGGCTATGGAAATCTGGAGAAAAGCACGGACCGATTCGATCTTCAAAAACATACTTGCCTTATAGAGTACCATCGAAATCTTGCAGATGCGAAACTGGGTAGCGATCCGGAATGGTGAAACTTTTTAAGGCTCTGTAGTCACCGCAGGGGTGCCAGTCACCAGTGGCGGTCTTGAGAACCATGTGGAGGGGCGAGGCCAATGCGCTCTCAGATTGGCGGACGATGTCCATCTGAAGTATGTGCTCAAACTCGGCCTTGGCGGCAGCAAGACATGCAGGTGTGAAACGGTGGGGCCGAGAAAACACAGGAGGACCGTGGTCGAGATTTGATGAACAACATCCTGTGGTGGGGTAAATGCGCTGAAGTTTGAACGGGTGAGGCCAGGGTATTTGGTGAGAAGCTGCCGAAATGGACTATCTGAATCAGAATCCTGGACGGCAAGTTTTGTGGGACATTTCAGACGAAGGGATAACATGGGCGGTGAGTTTGGTTGTCTGGTCGTGTAAACTTTCTTGACGACAGTCGAGTATAAGAGCTAAGATAGTCAGAAAATCTGCATCGAGGATTGCAAGGGGATGTCAGCAACGACAAAGACCCAAGGGAAGACACGTTGGAGGCTCATGTCCAGGAAGAGGTAGCGGGCACCGAAGGTGGCAATTGGTGAGGTGTTGACGGCCTGAAGGAAGAGTTCAGGGTTGGGGCACCGGCGGTCGGTTGCTGTGGGAGGGGTGACACTCAATTGAGCACCAATATGCACCAGGAAACGTTGGCCATTTCTAGTGTCACAAACATAGAACGTACGACCAGGGCTGGAAACACCAGCGATTTTGTTCACATAGACCTTCGGGGTTACCCGTTTGCTCTGCTGGGAGAAGAATTAACAGGGAGATATGCAGCGACGGGCTTTGGCACCGAAGGTGGTGTGATACAAGCAGGTGACGGCTGTGGTAGGACGAGATGAAGGGAGTAAGACGGACCGAGCAGACTAGCTCGGAGGACCCCGGGATGAAGAGGATGATTTTTTGTTTACGAGAAGCTATACGCGAGAGTCGATGAACCCCTGCTCATTCTAGCCTCTAGCACCACGGAGCCGCTCACGAATGAGTAGTCCAACTCACGTGCTCTACGTCTCCGAAGCTAGTCGTCCCCTGCGTACGACATGGCGTTTTGGGTACAGAGTGATCTCCATCCGCCACCCGGCTTATTCTTTCGAGGTTGTTCTCCATCAACATTTGGACCCAAGTACCTGATTTCAAGTAGTGATGACAAACAAAGCATTCCGTCTCGGTTTATCATCACTATTAAGGGCCATAACCGGACCTGTTAATCTTGACCTCGTGAAAACGGGTAATACGAATCAATCGGAAGTTCAGTGAGACCAACCGCTCTGGCTTCACTAGTACTGTTCGCTGCTTCGGCTTCTGCGACTCCCGGCGTGGCAGACTGGTTTTCAACCAAGTATCATCACTCCCACAGTAGCTGACCATCGGTGACCGAACCACCGCTACTTCCTTCAGGTCATCAACATCCCGTCAATTACCACCTTCGCTACCTGCTCCTTCACCCTGGACATTATCCTATGGTGGCTCTTCCTCTGGGTATGGTCGTTGCTCACATGCGCTGTGCGATACTTGGTGCCGACTTTCTTGTCATTTTCAATTTTACAATCAACTGCCTTCAGCCCCGTTTACACCATCAGGCCACTCTTCTGACGTGCCCGCCAAACTCGCCCTTTTGTCTCCTGAACTCTGTACTCGATTTCAGCAGCTCCTTTCCGAATACTCTGGCCGCACCCGTCCCAAGATCAGCATATCTACCCACTGTCCTAAATAGTTCACTACATCCTGGGTATTTTCGGCCCCGTCGTCTTGCATCTGCACGACTGTTTGCCGCCAGGGCCGAGTTCCAGCGCATGTTTCAGATGGGCATCATCAATCAATATGATTTGAACTTGGAGTCATACACAGACCGGGGGCAACCATTAAGCGTCAGGTACTGAGATCAAACGAGCTAATGTCACTGCAAGAGACATCTGGAGTAGTTTAGCGGATCTGATGCAGTTGTGCACAAAGAAACTACGTCAGAGAAACCAGAAGACTGCTTCGGTACACTCCAACCTCCAGCACGGGTAACGAAATTTCAGCAGATAACCGCCTGCATTCCGGCCATCAAACAATAAGCGCACCAGAGCGCAGTCATCATTGATGAAGGAGGAGTTGTTTATTGTCCTAGGCATGCAGTAGCATAGCGACAACATCCTATAAATGCAGCCACAACCTGTGTAGGCGGGATACTAGTTAGGGGAAGCACCACACAGATAGAATTTGGTCGCTCCATTTGTCTCGTACAGGTGGTGAATGCTACTGTGGCCGCCTCTAACTGGTACCTAACTCTCACCTGTGGCTCCTCAAAGTTGGGTTCTTCCCAGCGGCCACACCCCGGGCAACCGTCACGACCGGTGGGCTAAACCAGATGAGGGTCTCCGGTGTTGTGTGTGCCTCCATACTCGGTATGTCTGACTCCCGAACTTCCAACCTCCCCCCTCTCAAAAAATCCTACGGTGGGGGCGACAGTAACCCCGTAGGCGGCCCAGGCTAACTCGGGTCGTTCTCCTACTAAAACAAAACCGTGACCCATAATGGAGTTCAGCAGCCGTCTGGGATGTCCGAGCAGCCCTATTTAGGGACAGCGCTGCTTGCCTCCTCGCGGAGGAAGGGGCTAGATAAGGTGTCCTAAACAAATGCTGGTTATCACGTTTTCTGCAGCCGGCCGCGGCTCGCAGATCGCAAAATACGCGGTCGTAAACTCGAACAAACAACAATACCCCCGTCCCAATCCCCCTCGCCATGAACTCCGGGCTGCTCGGGTGAGTCCACTCACACTAGCAGCCTGGACCGTTTGTTCCCTTTTAGACAATACTAGGAGCAACTGACCGGAACGGAGGACGGCGCTAGTCGCTCGGGAACTAATGCGCTACAAGGTGGTGGACACTGCTGCTCTCAGCGCGACCCGATTCTCTCAGCAGGGTCAGCTGGAGGAGGTGGGTGCCGGCTACACCTTCTTCTGGAGCGGCCGGCCAAAGGCAGAGCGACGCCACGCTGATGTTACCTTTGCCATCTGGAACGACATCGTGGGACGTCTGATTTGTCTGCTGCAGGGTTATCAATGATCGCCTGATGAGCCTCCGCCTGCCTCTTCGGGGAGACCAGTTCGCCAACATCATCAGCGCCTACGCTCCCCCAATGACGAGCTCTGATGCGGCGAAGGACGAATTCAACGAGGACCTGCACGCCCTGCTGTTGACTGTGCCGAAAGAGGACAAGTTAATTGTCCTTGGTGACTTCAACACCTGCGTCGGGACGGAATACGCTGTCTGGCAGGGAGTGCTTGGTCCCCACGGTCTCGGTAGCTGTAACGATAACGGCCTCCTTCTTCTGCGCGCGTGTGCGGAACACCGTCTCCTGCTGAACAACAACTTCTTCCGCCTGCCGACGCGGGAGAAGGCCACGTGGATGCACCCTTGGTCTCAGCACTGGCATCTGCTGGACTATGTTCTCGTCCGGAGGCGCGATCGACAGGACATGCTGGTGACCAAGGCCATCCTTGATGCCGATGGTTGGACAGATCAACGCCTCGTCATCTCCCAGATGTGGCTCCGACTGCAAACCCGACGAAGGCCCCAAGGTAAGAGGCCACCAGTTAAGTCAAATACTCTGTCTGCTCACTGTTTTGATTTCAGCAACCAAATAACCAAGAACCTGGAGAACCTGCATGCTCCAGATAATAACGGCACCGTGGAAAAATCACGGTGACAACTGCGAAATGTCATCCCGTCCACCGCGCTCGAAGTCCTCGGACGCGCACGCCGTCAACACCAGGACTGGTTTGACGACAATGTCGCCGATATCAGCAACTTACCCGCGGAGAAGAATGGACTACACAAAGCCTACATGGACCTTCGGACTGATGCCACCAAATCAGCCTTCTTCAGATGCCGGCGCCTTGTACAGCTACGGTTGCGAGAGATGCAGGATGCCTGGATGATCCGAAAGGCTGAGGAAATCCATGGGTATGCGGACCGCAATGAAATGAAAAACTTTTTCAAAGCCATCAAGGCCATCTACGGCTCGTGTATCAAGGGGACCACACCGCTGCTCAGCTCTGACGGCACAACACTGGCGACAGAGAAATCGTAAATTCTGAAGTGCTGGGCCAAGCACTTCAAAAGTGTCCTTAATTGCTAATAAGCCATCTCCGATGCTGCCATTGACCAGCTCCCTCAAGTGGACACGAACAATGACCTGTATCTGCCGCCTTCCATACCAGAAACCATACGGGCCATGCAGCAGATTTCCAGCGGTAAAGCCCCGGAATCCGACGCAATCCCACTGGAAATGTACAAGCACGGTGAGCCCAAGCTGCTGGCAGAACTCAAAACACTCTTCCAGGAGATGTGGCGCCAAGGACAAGCTCCTCAGGATTTCAAAGATGCGACCATCATCCATCTCTACAAATGGAAGGGGAACCGGCAAATCTGTGATAATCAAAGAGGCACCTCGTTGTTCAACATCGTCGGGAAGATCTTCGCCCGTGTCCTTCTCAATCATCTGAACGGTCACCTAGAGCAGGGCCTGCTCCCCATAAGCCAATGTGGCTTCCGCCGACACCGCGGCACATCCGATATGACCTTTGCCGCCTGCCAGCTACAAGAGAAGTGCCAAGGGATGCGAAATCACCTATACACTACCTTCATGGATCTAACGAATGCGTTTGACAAGGTGAATCACGACGGACTGTGGAAATTCATGCAGAAATTTGCCTGTCCTGAGCGGTTCACGCACATGTTGCGTCAGCTTCATGACGGGATGACGGCGCGCGTCAATGACAACGGGACGGTATCCGAGGCATTCACAGTGACCAACGGACTGATGGACGCCTACCGTGATGAACAGCGTGGGATCCGCATCGCCTACAGAACTGACGGACACCTTCTCAACAGTTGGCGTATGCAGGCTTCAACGCGCGTGTCTACGACTTCAGTCCATGACTTGCTCTTCGCGGACGACTGTGCCCTTAACACCGTGACGGAGGAGGACATGCAAAGGAGTTTGGACCTCTTCGCCGCAGGCTGCATCAATTTAAGATGAACAATTAGTACAACCAAAACAGTTGTCATGCCCCAGCCACCACCCAGCACGGAATACAATGCTCCTCGACTCAAAGTCAACGGTGCTCAACTCAAAAACGTGGAAACCTTCGCTTATCTAGGAAGCATGCTGTCACGCAACACGAGTATCGATGACGAAGTTACCCAATGGATCTCCAAAGCCAGTCAGGCCTTCGGCCGGCTGCAGGCCTCCGTGTTGAATCGCCACGGTATTCACCTGAACACCAAACTGAAGATGTACAAGGCCGTCGTCTTGATGACACTCCTTTACGGAGCGGAGACCTGGACCGTCTACTCGAACCAAGCCAGGAAGCTGAATCACTTCCGTCTCAGCTGCCTCCGCAAAATACTGAAGCTGAGATGGATCCATGACACGGACGTCCTGGGTGGATCGGAATCCTCAGCATCCATGCCATGCTGAGGCAAGTGCAACTGCGATGGAGCGGCCACCTGGTAAGAATGGACGACGAGCGACTACCCAAACGAATTTTCTACGGAGATGTCGCTGCGGGTTCTCGCCGGCAGGGAGTTCAAAAACGACGCTACAAGGACACTTTGAAGAAATCGCTGAAGCAACTGCAAATCAACCCGGCGACCTGGGAGGACCTCGCCCAGGATAGACTGGCATGGAGAAGATCCGTGAAGGTTGGTTCAGCAATCTATGAGGCCAACCGGATCGCCGCCGCCAAGGCCAAAAGAGCGGCATGAAAGTCACCAGCGCCCCGGACCAACATCGTCGATGCCCATGCCCTGCCAAAATGCCCACACTATCAACGCATCTTCCGCGCGTGGATCGGCCTGGTTGGTAATCTTCGGAGGCAATGCACAAACAATCTGACAATTCCAACTTTACGTCAAATTCTGCCAACCCTCCTTCAGACTCCCCCACCCTCACTCCTGACATCAATTCCATTACTCCCACCATCATAGAGACCACATCTCTCTACTCATTGCCTGTTACGCCCACCACCGCAACCACCACTGCCTTCGCCTTCACTACCACCACCACCACCATCAGCGATGGGGACTCTCTCCGAAACTGATCCTCAATGCGACCGCACATTCACCTCACGCATCGGCCTGGTCGGTCACTTGCGAATCCATCGTACAGAGACTGGTGAACCATTGCCTGGAGCACCAACACACAGCAGAGATCGCCGCTTCCACTGCCCTCACTGTCCTCGCGCATTCACTCATCGCATGGGCCTATTCGGTCACATGCGCATCCATGTCAGCGGAATTCACCACAATGCCGACAACACTGATACATTATCCACACGCTCCGCTCCTGCCATTCTTACCGACACTTTCACCCCCATTACCATGAATGACATCCCCTCAGCCTCTACCGATTTCTCCTGCCCACAATGCGCCCGCAACTTCAACTCACGCATCGGCCTGGTCGGTCACCTGCGAATACATCGCAGGGAGGCTGGTGAACCAGTGCCTGGGACTCCGACATACAGTCGCCACGCTCGCCTTCACTGCTCTCGCACATTTACACACCGCATAGGCCTATTAGGACACATGCGACTCCACGACAACCTGCGGTAAACCACCGGAGGCTAAGCCACATCAGCGCACACCATCTACAGCAATACATAGACAACACCCTCACAATCATAATAAAGTACCTGATAAAATCACGATGTCCTAGAAACCGTGGCTTGAAAGGCTGCCAATCTGACGCTTACACCAGACCACGCCGTCAGCCCAGTGTATGTGCTGTATGTGTCGAGTGGCTGACCAGTGGACTGAGAGTCAGACGGCGATAGCTCCTCCATATCCCCTGATTTAGTGAATCTTGGTGTGTGCGTTATGGGGGCCAGGTCGTGCTGTGGCGCGCGAAGACGGGTACGCCGACATGTCAGCCAATGCGCCCACTCCCACATATGACAACTGACTGGCTCGAATGGTGGTCTGATCTTGGGGGAGGACGAGAGAGTGAGGTTAACAGTTCAGCGTTTTTTCCTCACTATAAACAATCTGACGTGCTTGAAACTATCACGGTGCGCTAAAATCCGTGGCTTGGAAGGTTGCCAACTGACGGGATAACTCGTACCACGTGGTCAGCCCAGTGTGTGTTTTGTATGGAATGGCTGACTGGCGAAATGAGAGTCAGGCTGCAATGGTTCCTTCTTAATGTGGCCTTTATGACACTCCCACTTCGTGGGTTTCCGAGCCAGGTGTGGTGGCACGCCCAGGGGCGGCTTCGGCCGCGCCAGTTACCTGCGCCCTCTCCCATCTCCGGTCTTCTTGACTCTGTCTTGACACCGGGCTCAGGTTGGAGAGGAGGAGAGAGTGCGGTAGCTGCAGCGCAAGGCGTCTGTCACTTAAAACTAATTCGAGCACAAGTCCCAGTCCCTGCACCACCTGGTGTGGAGCATACGGTGGACATCGTCGAAATCGACGGTCGAACTCTCGTATAGGCGGGGTTCTAGAATGAATCTGAAACGTCAGGTAAATGAAATTCTTGCTCCATCGATCCTATATTCTTATCATCTACTTCCTGGAATTCGTATTTTCGCTTGTATCAGAAACAGGATTTGTTGTTATGGTTACTTTACAGCGACTTAAACCACAGTAAATAAGAACAAAACTTGTATGATGCATGGTAAAGGCAATGGTTATGAAAATATGTTAAACATAACAATTTGACAATATTTTTTGTCAAACATATGGAGCCCCTGCTAGTGAGCTTGCGACCCACCTTATTTTTATTGTTACTTTCACGGCCAAAATGCTCATGTCCTGTCTGAGGCTCCGAGTGTGCTCGCCATCATCCCGTCATGAAGCTGACGCAGAAATTTGGATGCGACAGTTCGACCGTCGTAGTCCGACGATGTCCACCGTATGTTCCATGGAAGGGTGGAGCAGGGACGGTGACTTGCGCGTGAATTAGTTTTAAGTGATAGTAGCCTTGCGCTGCAGCTACCGCACTCTCTCCTCCTCCCCCACCTGAGCCCGGTGTCAAGACAGAGTCAAGAAGACCGGAGATGGGAGAGGGCGCAGGTAACTGGCGCGGCCGAAGCCGCCCTGGGCGTGCCACCACACCTGGCTCGGATCCCACGGAGTGGGAGTGCCATAAAGGCCACATTTAGAAGGAGCCATTGCAACCTGACTCTCAGTCCGCCAGTCAGCCACTCCACACAAAACACACATTGGGCTGACCACGCGGTCCGAGTTATCCCGTCAGTTGGCAACCTTCCAAGCCATGGCTTTTAGCGCACCGTGATAGTTTCAAGCGCGTCAGATTGTTTATAGTGAGGAAAATACGCTGAGCTCTCGACCTCACTCTCTCCCCCACCCCACAATCAGACCGTGACCACTGTCCGAGCCGGTCAGTTGTCTGATGCGGAAGTGGGCGCAGCTGCTGGTGACCTCGTCTACGTGTACTACGTACACGATCTGGCCCCCCAAACACAAGCACCAGGATTTCACACAACTGGGGGTTGAACGGCTTACATCTCACATGTGTGAGATAGCCAGAGATCACGTTAAGAAGGAGCCATCGCAGCCTGACTCTAAGACCACCAGTCAGCCACTCCACACAACACACAATTGACTAACTGCGAGGTCTGAGTGTAATTGTCAGTTGGCAACCTTCCAACCGCGGCACTCAACGTTACCGCACTGTCTTCTCCTCCCCCACCTGAGCCCGGTCTCATGACACAGTTAAGAAGACCGGAGATGGGAGTGGGCACATTTGGCTGGCGCGGCCGGAGCCGCCCCTGTGCGTGCCACCACACCTGGCTCGGATCCCACAGAGTGGGGGTGCCATAAATACCACATTAAGAAGGAGCCATCGCAGCCTGACTCTCAGTCCGCCAGTCAGCCACTCCACACAAAACACACATTGGGCTGACCACGCGGTCCGAGTTATCCCGTCAGTTGGCAACCTTCCAAGCCACGGCTTTTAGCGCACCGTGATAGTTTAAGCGCGTCAGATTGTTTATAATGAGGAATATGCGCTGAGCTGTCGACCTCACTCTCTCTCCAACCCCCAGCACCAGACACCGTCCGAGCCGGTCAGTTGCCTGATGTGGGAGTGGGCGCATTGGCTGACGGATCGGCGCACCCGTCTTTGCGTGCCACAGCACGACCTGGCCCCCATAACGCACACACCAGTATTCACTAACTCAGGGGATATGGAGCAGCCATCGCCGTCTGACTCCCAGTCCAGTGGTCAGCCACTCGACACACACAGCACATACACTGAGCCGACGGCGTGGTCTGGTGTAAGCGTCAGATTGGCAGACTTCCCAGTCACGGTTTCTTGGAAACCGTGATATACTTCTGGTAAATGGTGATTGTGAGGGCGTTGTCGATGTATTGGTGTAGGTAGTGTGCGCTAATGTAGCTTAGCCTCCGGTGGTTTACCGGATGTTGTCGTGGAGGCACATGTGTCCTAATAGGCCCATGCGGTGTGTAAATGTGCGGGAGCAGTGAGGGCAGTGAAGGCGGGCGCGTCGACTGTATGTCGGAGCCCCAGGCGATGGATTCGCAGGTGACCGACCAGGCCGATGTGTGAGTTGAAGGTGCGGGCGCAGTGTGCGTAGGAGAAATCGGTAGAGGCTGGGGGGGATGTCATTCATGGTAGTGGGGGCGTCAGGGGCGCTAAGAATGGCAGGAGCGGAGGATGTGCATGGTGTATCGGTGTTGTCGGCATTGTGGTGTATGCCGCTGTCATGGATGCGCATGTGACCGAATAGGCCCATGCGATGAGTGAATGCGCGAGGACAGTGAGGGCAGTGGAGGCGACGATCTCTGCTGTGTGATGGTGTTCCAGGCACTGGCTCACCGGTCTCTGTACGATGTATTCGCAAGTGACCGACCAGGCCGATGCGTGAGGTGAATGTGCGGTCGCATTGAGTACAGCTTAGGAGCGATTCCCCATCGCTGATGGTGGTGGTGGTGGTGGTGGTGGTGGAGGTAGTGAAGGCGGTGGTGGTTGCGGTGGTGGGGGTAACAGGCGATGAGTAGATGGATGTGGTCTCTATGATGGTGGGAGTAACGGAATTTATTCCAGGAGTGAGGGTGGGAGAGTCAGAAGGAAGGTTGGCCGAATTTGACATCGAAATTGGAATTGTCGGATCGTTGGTGCATTGCGTCTGAAGATGTCCAACCAGGCCGATTCGCGCGCGGAAGATGCGATGACAGCGCGGGCATGTTGGCAGGGCCTGGGCATCGACGATGTTGGTCCGGGGCGCTGGTGACTTTCATGCCGCTCTTTTGGCCTTGGCGGCGGCGATCCGGTTGGCCTCATAGATTGCTGAACCAACCTTCACGGATCTTCTCCATGCCAGTCTATCCTGGGCGAGGTCCTCCCAGGTCGCCGGGTTGATTTACAGTTGCTTCAGCGATTTCTTCAAAGTGTCCTTGTAGCGTCGTTTTGAACTCCCTGCCGGCGAGAACCCGCAGCGACATCTCCGTAGAAAAGTCGTTTGGGTAGTCGCTCGTCGTCCATTCTTACCAGGTGGCCGCTCCATCGCAGTTGCACTTGCCTCAGCATGGCATGGATGCTGAGGATTCCGGTCCACTCCAGGACTTCCGTGTTCGGGATCCTGTCTTGCCACCTCAGCTTCAGTATTCTGCGGAGGCAGCTGAGATGAAAGTGATTCAGCTTCCTGGCTTGGTTCGAGTAGACGGTCCAGGTTTCCGCTCCGTAAAGAGTGTCGTCAAGACGACGGCCTTGTACATCTTCAGTTTGGTGTTCAGGTGAATACCGTGGCGTTTCCACACGGAGGCCTGCAGCCGGCCGAATGCCTGACTGGCTTTGGAGATCCATTGGGTAACTTCGTCATCGATACTCGTGATGCGTGACAGCATGCTTCCTAGATAAATGAAGGTTTCCACGTTTTTGAGTTGAGCACCGTTGACATTGATTCAATGAGCATTATATTCCGTGCTGGGTGGTGGCTGGTGCATGGCAACCGTTTTGGCTGTACTGATTGTTAATCTGAAATCGGCGCAGCCTTCGGCGAAGAGGTCCATGCTCCTTCGCATGTCCTCCTCCGACACGGTGTTAAGGGCGCAGTCTTCCGCGAAGAGCAAGTCATAGACTGTAGTCGTAGTCACGCGCGTTGGAGCCTGCATACGCCGACTGTTGAGAAGGTGCCCGTCAGTTCTGTAGGCGATGCGGATACCAGGCTGCTCATCACGGTAGGCGTCCATCAGCATAGCCGAGAACATGAGACTGAAGAGGGTGGGGGCCAGTACGCAGCCCTGCTTCAATCCGTTGGTCACTGCGAATGCTTCGGATACCGTCCCGTTGTCAGTGACGCGCGCCGTCATCCCGTCATGAAGCTGACGCACCATGTGCGTGAACCGCTCAGGACAGCCGAATTTCTGCATGACTTTCCACAGTCCGTCACGATTCACCGTGTCAAAGGCTTTCATTAGATCCACGAAGGTAGTGTATAGGTGAGTTCGCATCTCCTGACACTTCTCTTGTAGCCGGCGGCGGCAAAGATCATATCCGGTTGTTCCGCGGTGCCGGCGCCAGCACATTGTATGGCTTTTCCGGGAGCGATCGCTCGGACGATTGAGAAGGATCACGGGCGAAGCGGCGATATAACGATATGCGTTCACTCCGTTTGTGAATCAGGACATTCGCGTCGAAATACCGGCGTCTGCCGCCACCATCCGCTTC